>JAAAKL020005601.1:0-19075 GCA_010016065.2 Carybdea cf. marsupialis auct. non (Linnaeus, 1758)
TATCCTCTAACATGAAGTAATGATGGATATCCTCTAACATGAAGCAATGATGGATATCCTCTAACATGAAGCAATGATGGATATCCTCTAACATGAAGCAATGATGGATATCCTCTCACATAAAGCAATGATGGATATCCTCTAACATGAAGTAATGATGGATATCCTCTAACATGAAGCAATGATGGATATCCTCTAACATGAAGCAATGACGGATATCCCCTCCCATGAAGCAACAAGAAAATCATCTGCCTTTCCCTGATCACGGTTTCTTGACTGGTTTGTTACATTTTTAAAGTGAAAAAAGCTCTTCTTAATGACTTTGGTTTCTCGATTGCTTCTCTCAATCTAACGAAAAATACATGCTACCAGAAATGCAACTTTAATATTGTCTTAAAATAAAGCAACTCCAGAGCTGACCCCAAACCTCTGTTTCTTCTAGACCGTGAAAGTGTACAAGTTATCAAAGTATTCGAACGTTAATAGCCAATATTAATAATAGTTGTTCAGTTCTATTCAACATGTGACGGAGAATATTCTCGTCATGCCATCTATTTGTTGCATTGGCTGCAAGTCTCGGGGGAAAGGTATCCTACTTCAAAGAGTACACTGGAGACAAGCTAAGGGGCGTCAATTATTAATTTGCACTGCAAGATCTTTATTCATCATCAACCAAGGATGGATATTTCAGTGAGAAAATAATTGTTAATACATTAGATAATTCCCTATTTGTGCATCACTGTCCAAAAAGACTTGCAATTGCATACATCTTCCAAATGTCCGCTTGCGTTAAGACTCTTTACACAAACTCGCGATATCCAGGGGGGAATAATCACTTCGCAGCAGCCTCGGTCTTCACGACATCGTCACTTGACTTATCCTCCGGCTTCATGGCAGGAAATAGCAGAACCTCCTGGTCATCGAAAAAGTTGAGATAAATAGTATCAGGTAACGCTATAAACTTAGTTTCGCTTACCGATTACTGCCGAGCAGTTTTCGACAAGCATAATCTCTGATTGCAACAATAAACAAGTCGGAAATCTTATTGTAATTCTGCCTAAAAAGGATAATACTGGGGCCATGTACAAAATATTTCCAACCCTCCCTCCTCTGCTATCTGTTAATAAGTAAAATACAACAAAAAGTTGTTTCTAATTTTTACCTAAGTCAAAGCCGTGTTTGCAATACAAAAGTTTACTGACTACGTATGGCTAACAGCTAATTTATGCCAACAAGATTTCGCTAAATCAAGTCAACTTATCAATAAAAACCTAAATCAAATGGTGTCTTGATCTTAAATAATACAATCCAAGAAAGCCTGTACTTCTCTCAGTTTGCCCAGAAATAGTATCCAAACATTTGAGGCTTGCAAATTTCAACTGAGTAGTACATAAGCTCACGATTCCTTGACAAGTCAAGGACTTATCGGAGCTGTTGTTCGGCCAGTAGGACCCTAAGTAGCTCTCCAACGCAACTTCTAAATTGTGCATTTTCGTGAAAAGTGTCACTTACCCCCTAAATGTCCTTGAACGATCCTACAAGTAACTTTTAGTACGTAAATGTGCCTGTAAAAGTAATGGTCATTTTGTACCCGAATAACTTGTACTCGAGCTCAATTGAAATTTCCCTCTCTCAATCAATAACGCGCATAGCGAATTAAACTGTTTGCGTTCTTCTTGATTTGATGTGAATTCTGACTTAATAGCGAGATTCTATAATCGATCACTATAACATAAACTAACCTTTATGTTATTTGAATCCGTTAAAAACATGGCAAGACGGTCAAGTCCCATTCCCCATCCTGCAGTTGGTGGAAGTCCATACTCTAAAGCCACGCAGAAGTTCTCGTCAAGAACTTGAGCCTCGTCGTCTCCTGCTGCTTTATCCTGTGAAATAAAATTTTGAGTCGTATTACAATGGACATCAAATTGCAACAAAATGCGAAATAGGGCAACGACGTGCGGCTTTAATGAGCCCTAGTTGCCGACAAAAATTACAACCTTAAGCCCACCTAGTCCATTCTAATCGTTACAAGCGGAGCCTAATCATCTTGTCCATGACCAATGAAACACAAGTCCCCAACCTTTACATCGACTTCATTAATGTATGCTCTCTAAAGTATGGAGGCACAAATCATGAATACGAAGTTATCTCGTCCGAGTCATTGATACTCCGCGTCTGCTGGGCACGACATTATGAATAAATTAATACCAGTTGGCGTGGGTTTCCTAATAAATGATCCCCTAGTGGTTTATATACGTAAAAAGACAAACTGATAATATCGCTAAAAAGTTGCATTAAAACATCACAATCAAGTAACCTTACTCATTTACTAGTCCTAGTGTGGAAGTTTTGTCAACAAATCTGGCGAGTGTGTGACCCTCCTGCCCTCCGTCTTTAAAAAGCACAATAGATCAAGAAAAATAGATCACTTAGCTCAATTAACACCCCTAAACCATTAGTGTCGACGACATAAATGTACGATCGGAGACATAACTGTTGCCATGACCCTGATTCTTTCCATAGTCAAATTACATTTTCTGGTGACAGGCATTAAACTTTCAGATCCTGAAACGTTTTACTTTTAGGGAAAGGGTGGTACGCAAAATTTATTTGGGGGGCCTCCAAAAGTATTCCTGCCTCCTGAGCAAAACAGTTGACGCCTTTGGAAGTCTGAATAAGTACAAGTACTTATTCACACCTGATACTGCCATATAGACCTATCAAATTCAAGCCTTGGTACAGTGACTCCAAATTGTATATTTGGCCCTCCCCCTGTGATGAAGAGATCTTGAAATATCCTTGTCGATGACATCATTTTCATCGATTTACTTTTTCTCAAAATAGAACAATCACATCGCATAAATGTGTTCAAAATAAACAGTGCTTTTCTAAACTTCGTCGTTTGCAAAGCCATTTTATCTTGCAAAAAAAGGCGAGAATTTTGCCTTATTTCAAATCTTGAAGAACCTTGCAGACTCATGGCTTAAGAATGCATGGGGAAAATTGTGCACAACGGACGTCGGACGTCGCATACTTGGAAACAATGCTTAAATTAATATCAATTAAACTGTCGTCTTCCACAGTTAGGCGGTGCTTTCGTTTCACTGTTCATCGCTACGTCACTTCTGACATTTGCCAGTAAAAGAAGATAGACATCCAACATATTGGAATCAATATGAAACTCCAAAATCATTATCTCTTTGAAGCAGACCAATGACTTCCAGTCAGTCGCAAATGTCAGACATGCATTGAAAATCACGGGATCCCAAATGTTTGCATTACCTTAGATTGCTGCAGGAATCTGTCCCTTTGTACCACGGGGTCGTTTAATTCCGTATAGGCATTACAAACCTCCTTCCTACACACGAAAAGCTCGAATCTTTCCGTTAGTCCTTTAATTGAGCGGTGCCTAGGTAAATAAGCAGTGGAATACAAGTCAATAAATTTCAAACCAATAAACATTTGCCATATATGTAAACATGCTAGGTCCATGGTATCAGGTGATTACCAGGGATATAAACGAAACTTGTTTGTCAACGCTAATGTCCTTGAAAATTTTGTAAAATATTTTAGAACGCATCACTGAAAATTTAGTCCAAACTACCCCACAAGTTTTATTATCAATCGTACTGAAAGTTATGATACCTTAAAAGTCTGCTGTTACTAATTCAATAACAATTACAATTACCACCAACCGGATGAGGAACTTCAGCTAAAACAGACATTACAAACATAATGACAATCTTGCATTTACATAAGAGCCCACATTAATTTGGTTCAACTGGAAGCTTTGAAGGTAGCCTGCCAACATAGTGTGCATGCATCCCGAAACTGACGTAAGCAAAGGCATTCTGGCTAAATAAATGATGTCTCCCCACAAATTCCCGCTTTAGTATCATCATGCCAAAAGGCATCAAGGAGTGGTTTTCTGTCGCCCAGCTTTCTCAGCTATTGAGAACAAACTCTTCAACGAAATATAATAACCGAATGATAATACAAAAAAGCAAATTAAACCTACCATTTGGCTAGAGGACTCATGATTTGTGGATGATCACAGATGAAAGTCGGATTGATACATTTGGCCTCAAGGTAATCACCAACAAGCTACAAATCATATTAAAATCAATTAAGACAACGCAGATCTTTGTATTGACACAACTTTTAACCATGTTGTTATCGTATACTAGTTTTCTGTATTCACGTACGAACTAAATTGACATTGCGAATGACAAACTCACTGAAATGCTTCTTTACTCGAAGGAAAGTTCTAAAAATACGTCCAGTGTTTGACAACTCAGTTACGAGTTAATTAAGTTTTCAGTGACACTAGAATATGAGTTAGTGATCTACGCCAAAAAGTGTAGTAAATGCTAATACATTATGAAAGGATAGGATCAGGGCATAAACTCTAGTTTGTTGAGATTCATTTGTTGTAGCACTAGCGAGATGCTTCATAATTATCTTTTTACATGTTTTGGCCGGAGAACCCGACAAGTACTCACTTGTAGGGAAATATCGAGAATCCACACAAGTTATTGGTAAGTGGAAACTAGGATTTTCTGCAAGGAATTCTTACAGGAAACCTACAAGCGTATCAGTGATAGCACGTCTGTGTAAGATCCAACACCGGTACAACACAAATAAATACAATACATTGACTAACTCATAAGCGAAAGGTGAAAAACCTTTAAAGAATAAGAAAGTGCAACTGACAGACCTTGAGAGATAAGGTCAAAAGAATGCAAGCAGGACTGATTTGTAAGAAGGTAAGTATTAATGAAAGAGAACTCTCACCTTGTCTAGTAACCTGGCTGTCGTTCTTGGTGGTGGGCATTCCACATTGTGCTCTACACAGACACCATCTATGTATTTATTGAATTCTGGTAAAGAAATGACAAGAACGTCACTAGCCTTGCTTGTGGTGACTGTTACTTAACTTTAAAATAACCATCTCAACAAAATCGAGTAAATCAACTTTATTCTTCTCAAGCAGTGGCGGACGCTAGGACACTAGGGGGCAAGAGAACGCTCCTGGCAGTTCGTTTATACTTTTACGCTAAAAAGGCCTGTCAACCTAGAATAATCGCGGCAAAATGCAAGAACTGAGAATGTTCCCATCTTCCTACGTTGACCCTTACGAATTAAATTTAGAATTTGTTATATATTATAACAGAAAAAGTGACGTCATCATAACATGACGTCATAGATCATGATGTTATAAATCATGCTAAGGTCCCTCCCCCCAATAAGTTCAAAAGTGTTCGCCTCAGTTGTCGATCTTTACCTACTACTACCTTGCAATAGCCCACCAGTTTGTTATCAGACGAGTATTTCTGACGTGGAATTTTCACCGACAACATGATCCGCAGACACACTTTTCTACCTTGCCGTTTTTAATGGTAAATAATCCATCGCATCTCTTCAAAAGAATCTCCGAATCGCCGATTGCGGTAAACATATTAAGACATGGAATTCCATTTGTATATTTATCACTTATGTTTTATATACTAATGATGGATCCGTCAGCATCTCTTTCAACTCTCTAAGGACTCTCCTTGGTGAGAATACTATAAGACGTCCTAAAAATGTAAGGCATTCCTTTGTTCTATTTATAGCGGGACGTTTATCAAACAGCAAGATTTCGTATTCATACAGATACTGTGATTACTGCTCTTTGTGTTGCTTTACTTGTTCATCCAACAAAAGCATTTGTTCCAAAGAAAGTGATTAAGACAGGGGTAAGTAATGAGAAAGACAAAAAATGCAATTTCCTTCCTTTTTTGGTTCACTTTGTATCACTTTCGCCGTAGGCAACGCCAGTTATTGCCGGTAGACTGAACGATGGAAGATAACAGTAAGGCATCGGTGTCTCCAAGCACACATGCCTTGGCAAAGAACGTAAACCCTATCAATAAACAAAAGGCTGGTGTTGATAAAACACAGGACAACAGCCAAGGGCACGGAAGAATTTCTAAAACCTCCCCATGGGCCAGGAAATGATAGTTAGAACGATCGCACGATTAATACACAAATGTAGCAATAAATAAGCGTCAGTGGTAAGGAACCACTCATAAATAATTGGAGCCGACACTGGGCGTTTACTCAAGCAAGGTGCAAAAAAGAGTAACAAGAATGAAACATCTTTCCGATTCAAAAGTGATATTTGCTACCACTGTCTTAATGCGTCCTCCAAGTAGTACTACTCACTAAACATCTGTAATTGAAGAGGTTTACGTACCTTTGGACGATACTTCGAGGTCTGGAAACGTAATGTTCATAGCCTTCTGTAACTCCTTAAGCATTGATAATCGTTTGAAGGGTGGGGTAAAGTCGATCTCTACTGGACTGCCTTTATCTGCATCGGTTGCATCAGGATGATAAGTCACTTTGTAGCTACCAAATATATGCATAACCAGGCCTAGAGAATAAATAGAAAATGCACAATGAAACGGTAATTGAAGAGATGACTGAAATCATAGATATCAGAATATCAGTCAACCAACAGAAATTAATAGAAAACCGGATAATAAAAGGGAGAGTTTGCACATGAGCATATATGTAACCTAAACAGTTCAAAAACCTTACAAGAAGCTTACCATTGCTTGGCTACGTTTCATCTAATTATAGCAACGATTATGATATATTCATGGTAACAAAGGAATCTCAAGTGCACTCTAATGTAGTTTTGAAAATAGGCATGTAAAGTAAGCGGGTACGTTCAGAAAATACATGATCGCAGCGTGTCCCTGTCACACCGCAGGGTTAACACTACCCATCCAGTTAAGAATAAACCTCGTTCTTTGTCCATTGAAACTGAATTGTATTGAGCACCCTGTTTTCCGTACTACGTCCCGTATCGTAAACAACTTGTGCACCTCTCATACATACCTGCTACCAGAGTTTCAGTGATTTCCATCAAATCGTTGTAGTCTGCGTAAGCCATATAAAATTCACATGTTGTAAACTCAGGATTATGAGTCATGTCAATCCCTGTAGGGAAAAATCAAGAACAATACTCACCAATTTTATCCTACCCTTTACTTAAGGATGTAGAAAAACTTCACTGTGAAGAATGATGGTAATATTTAACAACAAACAATAAATATTTAAAGAAATAGTATTTAAAATAATTGAACGATTTCTGACATTTACATGATATAGTTTACAAACTGCGAGGTTCCTTAATTATTATATCCACTTTTTTCTTTCAATAGTATCATTTCTATAGCTTGGGAGTGTATGCAGCAGAACAATAAACTCACGAGAAGATTATGCCTGCGTAATAGAACGCTGTATTCAGGATGGGTGTATCTGAGCAACAGATAGTCGGAATTTTCTGTACAAACCATTCATCGGTTAAGTGCGAACACAAGTGAAACATCAATCAAGTATTGTGATTTATTGAATCGAGTCTCTTCTGAAAGCCATTCCGAGAATAAAAGGATTGACCTCCCTCGAGAAGCAAAAGTATTAACTTTAGAATCTCCTACTATACTGAGTTCGGTAAAACTATTAAAACTGTAAACTTTTATAAATGGCCTTGCTTCCCTCGAGTTTTCTACTTGGCAAAGCGACGTGCTAAGGTAAACAGATTTACATCTTAATGACGAAGTAAACAACAAACATTCCTGGCCGCACCTTCATTTCTGAATTGTCTTCCAATTTCATACACACGATCCAATCCACCAACGATCAGCATCTACAAAATCCATCAAAAACACCACACTCTCTGGTTAATGCACTGCCATGTTAAACCTGAAGTTTATAGTAGTGAAAAGTGTTACTGATATCGCTCTGTCTCTATGCCATGATCAATGCTCGGCTTATACAAGTCACTTCTGCCACCAATGCCTACGCCACCAAACTCCCTAGATAGTGCAGCGAAACTGAGGCAACAGTACTACGTAAACACCATCTTGAGTCCAATGGCAATAGTACGAATCATAGAGGAATCAATCGTTCTCTCCATGTTATATCAGAGGTGCGTCTTATCTAGTAAGCCTCAAGTTTACTCATAAATTCATTTGAAACACTTGTCAAGGTTGCCTCAAAGGTTTACCCATCAATTTAAATATTCATGTGTTACGGATACAGTCAAAGATGACAATACGTAATGCATGTTCAGTTTTGCCTGTGATGTCCTGAAACTATTGTACAGAAGGTTACAGAAGGAGAAGAAGGAAAGAAAGAGCAGCAGAGAGAAAATGCGAAGGGGAGGAGGAAGAACAGAAAAACATTGATAGAGAGAGAAAGAAGAAAAGGTTGAGAGGAAAAGACAGTCTGTCCTGGCAAAGAACTCTATTATTCTGGAATAAGTTCTTACTAACCATCCACAAGACGTAATACTGATACAATCAATTACCAAAAACTACGTGAGTAGATAACTTACGTTTATAAGGTTAAACAAATTCCATTTTAGCTCTCCGTTGGTGAGTGCTCCAATAAAATGTTATAGTTAAATAAACATTAAATTCTTACCTTCAAATACAACTCCGGTGCAACTCGCATAAATAAATCAAGATTAAGCTCATTGTGATGTGTAATAAATGGCTTCGCAGTGGCCCCACCAGCAATCATATTCATCATTGGGGTCTCAACCTAAAATTGAAAACATCTTAATTACAACACAATATGCAGGCATCCTGTCACGCTGTAACATATCCTTTCTTGTGCTTGTCTACCATTTAAGCAACTCCAGTATTGAAGTCGTTAAAAACATGCGCACTTTGGCGCACTCTTTCAGACTTCTCCAAAAGAAGCCTTCGAATTTGACGGCATTATTAGCATTAGCTCAGAATCGTTATCATTCAGCCTCATCACTTACCTGTCGATCTAACATTAAGCAAGCAACTTTTACCATTATGTTTCAAGGGCACAATCGTTTTCTGCAAGATATTGTCATGCCAACCGAACAGATTAAGGCACAGATCTTATATGAACAATAATCACAACCATCGTTTGCTTTATCTACTTCTCACATGTCAACTTCCGTGGTTTGTAAGCGCCAATTTGCTCTTCAACCTGCTTATCGGACCCGTCCCGAGTCCACTTAAAGATCTATACGGCCTCATCCAAAATTTGTTGATCTTGTCATTGGTATTACATTTAACTTACATGCAATTATGGGAGGGCATGTTCACGATTGACGCAATGCTGAATTTACCTTAATACTTAACAGTAGAGAACAAACTGACTTAACTGAAATGGAAAATTGCTACCGCAGTATCGAAGGTAAAGCAGGACATTATTGTGGAACCGCTCTAAAGTAAGAAAGATGGGGAGGCATGGTCTCCAATTATCTTGATAGGAGGAAACCGCAGTGCAGTGAGGTAATGAACTGATATGAAAGATCCTCGATACATACACTAAGAGGGGATTTCACTAACGCTCAGTGTCTGAGGTATATTGTATCTAAGGTTGAAGAAACGGAATACTGTAATAGCAAAGCAGATGCTACCTACTATTGCAACTACATATTATCGAGATTCACGCCTCGTTATCTCTAATTTACATAATTAATATATTCAATAAGCCAATTCGTTAACTCAGTCAACGATTCACTTAAGCAGAAGAATATGGAATAACTCGGACGGACCAAGATTCTTGCATCTTTAGAGAAAAGTGTTGTAATGCTATGTGAGAAACCACGATGTGTTTCACAATAAATGTGAAATTTCCAACACGAGGTGGTTTTAAATGCCAAGTCTGAACATGCTTTGGAACTTTCAATGGGCTTTGGGCAGATTGATAGGAATGATGGCAGTCCTTTCATGGTCACGTCACATGGCACAGAGAAACTGATCTCCAAAGAAACTCGGTAGAATCGGATGTCCCAATCCACCGCTGGAGGATTAGGGATTAATGAGGCGACTACAGACAAATGTTCTGTACGTTATTATTTAGTCTCCATAGCTCAGCTCGTACAGCAACACACTGCCACTGCATGACCCCTGGGTTCGAATCCCGGTGGTAACATACTGCACGCTCTCTTCACACTTGAATCCTGGCATTCTGCAAATTACATTCATTGAAAAACGGGTCATTAAATGGGTTTTACCTCAAGGAATCCTAACTCGTCAAGAAATCGTCGTACATAATGAATGATTTTGGCCCTGACAATGAACTTTTCTCTGACGTGCTCATTCAAAATGAGATCCAAGTATCGTTGTCTGAAGCGCGTCTCCTGTAAAGAAAAAAACCATCATCAATTCACTTTCACGTAAAACTCCACTGAAACTCACTCCTATAATAAAGTAAGAAACTGTATACTTGGCCTGGATCCAAAATCCTCAAACCATCAAAGGGATTCAAGAGAGTATGCTAATCTACGTTCAAGGAAGGGTTATTGCATTAGTCATCTTACTCCGTCTTTTTTGCAATTGCGTACTGATACATAATCATGTGATAAATCCCGATTGAAGACATCGTGTAAAAAACTCTCTCCAAGACGACCTTAAAGACACTTGCCTTCCTGTTTGTGTGTTGATGTTTGCAAACACTAACCATTAACTATCTCTAGTGAGGGAAATGTTCAGTGTCTTACAACGAACCATCTTCATATATTAACTTTTGGTTTCAGGTGCTAAAATTAAGACCTCGACAACAATGTTGTGATCGATTATCGCACAATACCAAACCTTAAAAAGAAACCATGTCACGACATGTCAGAACTGTTAGGACAGACATCGGCTTTCCCATGCAAAAAATGCTAGATACTCTTGAAATATGCTTTTGATTGGAAATCGGGAATTTCATCATATCCATATTAAACAGCACAAAAGAGATAGTGCTAAAAGTGCTACAGCATCGTACTTTGATAAAAGAGCTATATCATCATAGTTTTCCCATAGAGCTGTAATTCACAAATCAAATAGAGACCTATTTTAGCAATGTGTGCAGAGAGATTATCACACTTAAAGAAATATTGTTAACAACAACAGCCTGACTGGAAACCAATAAAAACGCCTTGATTTTCACAAGATGACTCTTCAAGGTTACACATATTACTTAGACGATAAATGTTGCTAAACTTTTTTCGCCAAACACTGGTGATAGCAATGATCTGGAGTGAGAGTAGGAAACTAGAGCCGAGAATTCATAAGGCGAGAAAGGATTGCAGACCACTCTTGACAAAAGCACGTTTAATAGATTTCTTTAACGCACCTTGTCTTTGAGTCCAAAATGTAGATGAGGTAGCATGTGTAAACAGGGTGCTAATAGTTTCACTTCACTTGGTCTAATGCTCAGTTCTCCCTTCTTTGATCGGCCTGTAAATGACAAAATGAAGCCAAAGTCAAAACTACACCTAGCATAACTTAACCGTTTTACACATACATTACAAGCCATACCAATGCCCTTCCATTAATACGCTAACATTCAAAGACGGCAAAACCACATCGTCATAACAAAACATGCTATGATATAATAGCCGAAAGCTATCGATACTATATATTGACTTAATCATGTAAAATCTTCCCTTTGGTTACTTTCTCTCGATCGCAACCTTTGTAATGTTCCTCATTTTTTGCTTTTCCCTTGTCCTTTCACGGCAATGCCAGTTCAGGCGCTTTTCACGTGCTTCATACACACGACAGGCAACAAAAGAGGAGTGATTAAACCATACAATGAAAAAAAAGAAAACATAATTGAACCCTTCTAGTTTCATATCATAGTTTACCTGGGTTCCCAGTCACTCCAACTATGTCTCCTCTCCTGATTTTACCATGAACTGATGCAAAATCTTGTTCTGAGGACCTGAAAATACCAGAATTAAATTGGAGTGAGTGTTTCAACTCTGTGTCATAATACTGCATAAAGGGAAAAAACTCATCTTGTTTTACTCCATCATGTGCATTTGCGACCATCCAAATTATCAGGATTCCATAAATTGGACATATCCATAAGAATTCTTGGATATGTTGATATTTGAGTCAATAGGCTCCACAATGATACATATGAACATCCACATCCACATAAGAATACTATCCTAGCACAAATTTGTCATGACCTATTTCACAATCATAAATAGAATCAACGTTATTATCAATATCCTCATTATCATTATAATTAACATAATTAATACAACAACTACTAACAATATTATCACTACCACAATCATAATCAGCAATATCAATGTCTTCACCACCACCAAATGATGCATACAATACACTCGCATAGCTTATGTCAGATTGTGCACTACTTTAAGAACAGAATCTGCATGTAGTTAAAAAAGCTCACCTTGCATCTGCCATTATTTGCAACTTGACTCCTTCTCCTCTAAGATCATAAAATATAAGTTTCTGCCCAGATAACCGCTTTGCATGTATACGCCCTGAGACACAATTATAATGATAAAACTTTTAGAAGTTTGAATTGTGTATAATCAAAAACAACAGATGTCTTTATGACTTATACAAGAAAGGACTGTTCATAAAGTGTTCATAAACACTACAAACAGTCCACTAAAACACTATTGTGTTGAATACCCCACTGGAAATGGTACATGTGTTAAATACAACAATACACTCTTATAATCAATCATACAACCAATAGTTGTATCAAGTGCTCAGCCACTAAAAGCAAATATTGTCAGGGGTGCCTGGAAAAGGTAAGTTTGCGAAGAAATGGTTATCCCCATTTTCACTTCATATTCTATTACATGACCATACCATATCTCATAATTTCTATATTAACTTTGGCATTCAAAACCTCTGGCATAGATCTTCAAAAATCATCTGAAGTATGCATTTGTTCAGAGAGAAGGTGCTAGCCCTTACTGATTAACTCATACATTCAGAATGGTCAGTGTTTGGCACATCAACATGGAATATCTCAATAATTAAGGCCTGAAGAATACAGCTACACTCTGTGCTAGGCATCAACAGATGACTACGGGTTACTCCTTAACTCACATACATTTATCTTGTTTCAGTTGGACATAAAAACCTCCTTTCTCTTGTATTAAGAAAAAAGTGTTAACAGATATGTTTTCTTACATTGCTTGGAGCTTCCTCTTTCCACATCAAATTGATGTTCATACCAATCTTACAATCTTACAGTCTGATTGGATTTTAGATTTTACTAATGGTTGTGTTATTAACCCATTCATTTTCATCATCATTTATCAGCAGCACTTGCTTATTTACTAATTTATTTAATCAATCACTCATTAAAAGGATCATCCTGTACTTCAAACAGGTTATGCATTTAATGTAATACTTGGTAAAGGTCAGCTTAATATTCTCTTGGCAATAATAGTCTCTCTTTCAAATTTAGACAAACAATTTACGAATCTTTTCATTTGCCATTTCTGTTGTTGTTTGGGACTCAATCCTGTTTGCATTAACCTTTCTGTGCAATTCTGTCTTAGGGGTTGGTCCAGTCTATGTTCTGCTCTATAAAATTAGTAAAAATAGCCCAAGAGAGATAAATGCTTTCCACAATTATAGTCCAAGAAACAATTTTCACAAAATGTAAAGTTCTTACATGTGACATCAAAATGCAACTAAAGGCAAACCTTTTTAACACACTGTCAGCATATTCAGCTAAAACCCAATAATGTTGTTAAGTTCTAGGCTGAAACTCTCATAATTTAAAAACCATCTGTGAAAGAGATAGCATCAATCATATTAACTTTAAAAGTAGTTCTTAGTGATGGTCAAACTTCTGAAAACCAAACTATCGCCTTCATCATACACTTTCAACATGCATGCTCAATGTAAATAGCCCCCATAAAAAGGAAAATGTGGCATTGATGTGGAATGATATTTTACATACATAGTCTTAGCACTTCATAAAGTAAGTTACAGGGGAAAAAAACCTGGAAGATCAAATAATGTTGTCTACAAACAGCATTCAAGAGAACCATTACACTATACATACCAGTAACAGTCACAACATCTGTATGCCATACTCCATTTTCTACTGAGTCATATTTTTGAAGGAATTCATTGAGTGACATTGAGACATGGAATTTATGAGGATATGGATCATCTCCTGTAGATTTTAAATTACTGACTGCTTGTGATCGTATCTTGAAGTATTGCTAAGAAAGAAAAAACGAAATTTGGCTGGAAAAATTGAGCAATAGATAATATAACCGCAACTAGCACTCAATGATCTGTCAAAACCAGTGAAATGTTACATCTTAAAACCAAAAAATGTTAAGTTTATGCTTGCAGTATTCACCAGTCTAGAATGAAAAGGGTCAAAGCATGAATCAAAAAACATGATGTTCCTGTTGTACTTTCTCTGGAGATAACAATCTCCCCTGGTTCATCTAAATTTTAAAAATATTCCCAGATTTAAATACTGTTTGAACGTAATATCACTGTAAAAGTGTCATATCAATGGAGCACGAATAAGGATTTATGATCCACTTCCTCAAAAGTGTAATTGAAAATTGATTATATTGTAATTGAAAGATGATTAGAAAAAATAAAATTGTGATCAACATCTTTCTGAATCCTAGAAGCAGGTGGAAAAGACTAATGGGCATCCAATTTTATAGGGCAATCACATCCTTTGAACACCAATAGTCAGGAAATTACACTTAGACATTGAAAGTTCAGTTATCTGGACATACTCCTGGTTGGCACACTCAACCCACTTCCATCCTTTAAAAAGACTATAAATGTCTTTATTGTACTTTGCAAATCAGAGATGTACAAGTTTAGTGAAGGCGTTGGGGGGGGGGGGGGGATTATGTTCCATTCATCTTTAAAAAAGTGCCAAGTCTGCTTTGTAAAGGAAGGTCGAGATGGGGAAAATTGTTAGGAATCTTGAAAGAAAATGTGACAGCAATGACAAAAAAGACTGCCCAACACGAATGTTTGGGAATATATCAAAGTATATATAAAATTGAATAGTACTGCTACATGAAATAAAAACAAACTGTCTAAAGAAAGCATATACATTGACCTGAATGAGCATAGCAATTATGAGAACACCCAAAATACAAAGCTAAATTAAGGCAAGATTATATGCCAGATGAAGCAAAAATTGCTCCTAAAAACAAGGTCAGCTAATAATGTAAAGTACTGTCATGGAATAACTTTTACAATCTGTAGCATGGCTAAAAATTCTGATATATAGCACCTGTAGGTGCTGTCACATTTCAAACACCATATTAGTAAAGGGGTGAAACATTATATGTCACTGCTCCTAGTACTTCTATTTTAGTAGTACCAATTGACATCAATGACAAAATTCATTTCTGATAACCTCTATCAATATAATCAATAATTTCATGAAAAACTTACATTAGGATCCAGTGTCTCTTCATCTTCTTCTGATTTCTTTAAACTGTCTTGTGTTTTGTTTTCTGAGGGTTGCTGCAAAAGATATTGGGAATAAATATATCAGTGATACGAAAATTTTGAGTTCCTGTGAATCACCTAGGAAACAGCAATAATGTTAAATGACTTTAGAAACAAAGTCAAATTTTCAAGGTTGAAATCCTAATATCTACAACAAAGTGTCTAAGTAAAAGTAAACAATATTGATTTACACATGTATATTACCAGGGTACTATAGAGGACGTATACGTATAATAACCATTTTAAATACTACTACATGTACACCAAAATCATGTTTAACTTTTACACATGAAGTGAAATTTCAATACCAAAACATTTAAACAAGTCCACAATTACAAAGCAAATCAAACATTTTTTACATTAAACTTACACTTTAAGAACATGGCCCATTAGGAAATGTTGAAACAACATAAATTTATATAACTGTTCTGTGATAAGCAAGGGGCAAATCTGATGCAGAAGTTTGAGCAGAAGTGTCAAAAAAGCATACTGCCAGAATTTAAAACTACAATGTATCAATTGGTTTAAACTAAAGTTAAATGGGGGCTCTAAACTTAATGAAGCTGGGAATATTTATCAAATCAGCAAATAACATCAAGGTGCCTAAAAAGAGAAAGGGAAAAGAACCAAAACGTATCCAAAGAATTTAGCCTGTTGTCTACTGGTACTACTATCCAGACTCGTAACCAATGCCAAAATAGCCACAACTTACCCCTTGCAGCTTATTCCCACTAACCTCCCCCCATCTTACTCTAGCATGCATGACAGCAAAACACATAAAAAACTGTCAACTAGCAACTTTTGTTACATGAACAGGAAAAATATAGGTTGATCTTGCAATTATAATTTTTAAATATTGATTGACTGGAACATTAGATTCCAAAAATGAGTCAAATGGTTTACTATTTGAGTTAAGTCGATGTAGTTGAAATCACTATCACAAACTGTGATTAATACATTCTTGCTTTAATTGGTACCAACAAGAGAACTACAAAAACACCACTTCTTTCCCTTAATTAAACGTTACTGAACAATTGCAACATAATTCACTTGGTACACAAAAGCAACAAATTATGTCTCCCTCTTCCTTTGGTTGTTAATTCATATATTTGGCTTATCATATTAAAGTACAGAAGTCACTATTCTTGTTTCAAAGTGTATACATTACTTTACATTTCCGAAGTCCCATCTGAAGATCATACATTCATTTCAGAGCCTGGTCCCTCAAGGTATGCCTTCTCAGCTAACTAATACCAAATTGCATCAAATTTTTGAGACAATATGGCAATAAATATTACCTGCTTGCTTGCAGCTTTTTCCCTTTTCTCTTTAGCCTTCTTTTCTGCTTTCATCCTCCTCTTCAATTCGCTTAAAATGAAATACAAAGTAATATACCGTACTTTTTTGTCCATAGTCAGTGACTCTTTGAAAACCACTGCAGTGAAAGTATCCCTAATCGAGTGTCTTGTTATGTAGCAAGAAAAGCGATAACAGTATTGAAAATATTTAACTACTTACCACGAGTAAACAATGTGATCACAGAAAATGTGTTACAATACCGGCAAATGTAAAAAAAAAATTACATCGATGCCTATTGAAGGCCCATCATAAATAAAGAAGGTTGGTATTCTAAGCTGAAATACACGCAGAGAGAAAAGAAAGTAAGGGACAAAATAAGTGAAATCCTACACTATTGAACGTGATCAATAAGGCCTGATTAAAGAGGTACCGGTATTTATCGATTTATCGATGTCTCTTGTCAGTAATAGTAACACAAACAAAATAAGAAAGAGTAATTGTGAAGCTTGGTTGTGAAGAGGCATCACGGTTCAAGAGATCTTCCACACTGAGCTACAACAAAAGGAATAAAAATGCAATTTTTGAAATTTCTAGCACTGTGTGTAGTGGGATACTTACTTCTTACTAAGTTTTTCGTTGCCATCATTTACAGCTGTGTCCCCCATGTTGATCTTGTCGAAATGACAATCCACGTGACTTTCACAAATAAATCTTGAACTGGTAACTACTTCACGAAGGCTCTTTAAAAAATAAATCGATCGACCCGAGGTGCGTAATAAAGATGAAGAGCTACAGAGTCTATTCAGCATCCCACTGAAACTGACACATTCTCACAGCTCCTGGTTTTTTGTAACAACCGGCGGAAAGAGTACACCACATCTCCCTTCTGTGTCATCAGTTCGTGTAAGTTGCACGAACTGCCATACGTTGACTCAAAGTGAGGCTGGCTATTGTTGCATCAGGCCATTGAACTCGTATTATTTTTTAAATTATCACGTGAAACAGTACGAAAATAGTGCATTGGAACCATAGCATTCAGTTAACACAACTTGGGTTACCTGAGTACAATGATCAGACCGCAAAACTCATGAAATTACGTGATCGGATAGTACTTCGATTCATGTGACAATATCAGCGAAGATCTAGCAGAACCTAGGGAATGTTCACTGATCTCAAAAAAGGTCCTCTTTGAGATCAGTGGGAATGGCAGTACAATCCTCATTTGAATGCGGATAACAGTTATCCGATAACTCCATATAACATGGTATAAGAGTCAGTGGCACCGAGAGGGAAGAGCAGCCTGGGCTCTACCCCGGGGCCCTGGCTCTCTAGTGGCCAGCAGTTAAAAATAGGCTCTTTCTTCTATTACTACAACGTACTGTAGCAATCCGAAAGTTTGTTTTAACAAAGAATTAATAACCTTTACGTCATATGATATCACCCTTTTCTCCACATGCTTCGCGATGAAAAAAGCACCTGTTTGAAAAGGGCGTTTCCATGATAAAAAGGGTGTGGCCCCTCAAAAAATTATCGTCGCCGCAAGGCCCAGCCCGCCTCTCGGGGGCACTGATAAAAGTGCGTGACTTGTTTGAATTCTCAATACAAGGAAGCAGCTACCTAGGCCATGTCGGTAATACCATGTGTTATTTCTCAGAGTAGAAGATATCTAACTGTTGAAGTACTGGCAGAACCTACTCAACTTGTAAATATTGATACAATGCAGAAGTCAAAGTGGAATGCCAAGTGGCAAAACGTTGTTGAAGGCAATAACCTCCCTAGATAACACCGCAGCTAGTGGCATCCATACTTAACCTGCTTCATCGTGGATTTTCCATTATGTATACCATGAATGCTACAGCTCTGAACTTTGCTGTCAGTTAAACTGTATGAGATGCCTCTTTTTCTACATTTACCCGAGTAATCACTCTTTTCAGGATTCTGAGGACAAAAAACATTGATATCAAACTACTACAGCCAATCATATTACTGATAAGACAGGAAGTAGAGGGTGATTGGTTAGTAAAGGATCTGGGTGGTGTTAGTAAATACGTGTTAGTTTACTATTGGTTAATGGTTATACTACGTGTCATTTCCATTACAAACAAAAGAAAAATCGATACCAAAACTTCATTATGACGATTTGTAACTATACTGCGGCAAGTTGCTGATACACTATGTTGATTATGTTTGTCTTTCATCAATCACTTTAAAGGCTTATTTACACGCTACGATTTTGTCTTGCCGACTCACAGTTGGTATGACGTACGTCTGTTGTTCAGGAGCCTGATTTCACGGTTGTTGATCTCAGCACGAATCGGGATGATTTTTAGAAAATCTGTGACAGTTGAACATGGACGCCTTGAAGTCGCGATGGAAAGGATGACTTTCTGTAAAGCAGAAACAACATTACTGTTAGGAACGTCTTGTAGGGACACTCTGTAGGCGTATCAAAGAAT
>JAAAKL020005602.1:5480-19072 GCA_010016065.2 Carybdea cf. marsupialis auct. non (Linnaeus, 1758)
GGGGGGGGGTTTCAAATACTCAATGGTGCGGTTGCCCCTGTCATTGTTTCTAATTTTTCAAAATTTCCCCCCCCCCCCCCCCCTTAAATGTTCTTGGTAGTATAGCACCTTTGATCACAAGTGAAAGAAAAGCTGATGACATGCCTTCTGTTATATTGTGTATCTGTTGACATTTATGGGTAGCGTGGTCGTGAAGCCAGCTGACCTTTTGGTGTGTTTTTTTCTGATACAGCCGCGTCGCGTGATGACATTGTTACGATTGGTATAGGAGATGGAGGCAACGAAATTGGCATGGGAAAAGTTTTAGATCTTGTTAAAGAGAACGTTTCAAATGGAACAGAGATCGCCTCTGTTGTGGCAACAGACTATTTGGTTACATGTGGAGTGTCCAATTGGGGTGGATACCTGTTGGCCAGTGCTCTTTACAGTGTTGTTAACTGCCCAGTGCATGAGCGTTATCGAAGGAAGGGAATTGGGTTACCCTTAAATGTTATCACAGAGGATTTCTTAACAACGAAAGAACAGGTAAGAGTATATACTTTCTGTAATTGTAGCCTTTTTATTGTTTACTTTAGTTTGGTTTTTTGTTATTTGTTGATACAGTCTTTGCCTGACAGTTTCTAGACAACACGGTTTAGATCAGTGGTTCTTGACCATGATGGCGTTTACGTGAGTAAAACACCAAGATTACATTGGAAAGTGTAGTAGGTGCTTCGTGACTTTATGCTCTCTTTGAGCCGAACAATTTAATCAAGACAAAAATCCCATGTAAGTAGATGCATGCATGTTTACTGCCATTTGCTGTGGATTTAAGGGGTGAATCATAAAATATGCGAGAGGGAATTGTATCATATGGAGAGGAGTAGAATTTCTGTCAGTATTGGCTGTAAACTTTCGGCGCTTGTGAGATTATTTAACACTTAATTCTTAGGTAAACTTCCACGTGTAGCATAGCAGGAGGAGAACTATTGTATTTCTGGCTAAAAATGGAATTTTTGTGGTCCATCGTTGCAATTGGGAATTATTTAACTGAAAATATAGCACGATGGTCCAAGGGTAACTTTACAAACAAAGATTTCAACTGTTGATTGAAATATTCTCGTTACTGTGTTTTCATGCATTCGAAATAATTGCCAGCAATTACGGAACCGCAAGAAACATTCATGACTTCTTCGGAATTGCACGTTCCATCATGTCCTCTGGTTAGTCAAAGCGTTGCCTTTTCTTTACGAAGCAACTTCGCTATCAAATCAGTTTTGTAGGAAGTTAAATGTCTGGAATGTTTAAATTGAATGAACTTGAAATGAGCAAAATGAATTTTCAAGAACCGAATCAAATTTTAACTAAATAAATTCGATGAAAGTCTTCTCGGCATGGTAATCGATTAGGTCTACCTTGGTTGTAGCTCTGTGTATTGTTCTTCACCCATTAAAAATTGACCGTAGAACTTCCATTTGTATGGAATTGAGTGTATCTATTAACTCCTTTCGGAAGAATAGTCTCGATGTAAGATTCTCCCAACAGCTGTTGTCCAATACTCTTGTTCCCTTTTCTTTTAAATGACAGGCAAAACTCTTTGTCTCTATCACTTGCCATACTAGTATTATCTGTTTCTATTTTTTCCAGGAACTGCAGCTTCTCAAGTTCTTGATGTCGATAGGTATTCGAGATGGTATCAGCAAGAAAGCCACCATGACTGTGGATAATTTAGGGTTTGAAGAATATCATTGCAAGAAACTGGACAACATTCACGCAATCTGTGCAAACAGATAATACAAAGCATGTAGGCACAATAAGAATTCATGATTTCCATATCAAATGGAGTGTTATCGACTTGCTGCAGTTCTCAGTGCTGCCAGTACAACGAAGATTATTTACGATGCATGACGTAACAATGCTTTAGTTTAGAAAACTCCGTAAGATTGAAACTGCCTGGTCGAATTAGATTCTCGTAATCTTTTGCTACTTTTCACCGGCTTGTACATTTTCTTTAATTGAGGAAGTCATGACTCAAAGGATAACGGGAGGAGTATTAGCAGTCAACTGTTCCCAACTACTTCTCTGGAATCCTATTGTAAGGCTATGGACATTCGGCATTCAGTTGTACGGAATTTCGAAGAGCAGCCTCTCGCTGGCACTTAAGTCAAAGAGTTGACGTGGCGACTAGAGAATCGGGGTGTGTTCCCATCGGGGTCGCCATTTTTCACTTAGTACAGCAAAAGGCGGCAAATTCATGGCTTGATGGCATATTTTCTATTGTGGAAGTATCTTTTCACAACTGCTCATTTTAAATCCGCATTTCTCGCAGATATATTTACTAGATTATAGTAGTGAAAATTCTGGCTCTGGATTTTGGTGCATGTTATAGATTATCTATCGGATGGGGTTATCTTTGGTTTATTAAGTCAGTGCCATTATATGTACGGCTTTTTATGTTCATTTGTAAGGATAAAGTTGGGGTTAATCATTTCATCGTGTGTCTCAAAAGGTTGTTTGCCATCACCAATGTAGCCATTAGCTCAGTGCTTTAAATATAATCATTCTCTTGTGTTGTACTCACTCGCAACAGGAATATTCAGGCGGGAGGCATGGCAAGGTTTAAAAGCATTTCGCTCGGAATGAACTTGTAGTATTGATCGATTTACGGCACCCTTTGCATAGGCTCATTTCCGAATTAACGCACCCATTTCGATCAATAATTTCTAATAAGCACCCCCTCGACTAAGCAGAACCTATAATAATAGAAAGTTTTCATTTCTTGACAATGTTTTGTCTCCAATATTTTCCTCGTCATTTGCGACCTATTTATGTATTTTCTCAGAACTGGTATTAAGTGCACTACGTCGAATAAGGGCAGTCGCTGAAGATTGTAAGATGTCCTAAGTGCACAGTGCAGTTTGTCTAATAGTTACTGTATTCGAAATCAGTTATTTAAACTTCTTTTATTCTGGTAAGTTAAATAGATCTCTGCATTTATCATCGCTGTAATAGTCGACAAAGTTATTATTTAGTTCAATATTTCAATCTTTTCCAATGTACATTACATACCGTTTTTGTGGTCGTTTATGTTGTCGTACGGTGAAATTTTTCGAAATTTCATTGCCTCAAAAAGTTTGTCGGTTGTTTTATATTCAACTGTGTAATCTTGCAGTGAATAACGCCTCTGTTAAATATCACACAGCCACAGCAGAAACTACCGTCCGGAGCATTTATCATCTGAAATGATCAAGCGTGAAATCTCGTTGTTTTTAGTGTACATTAAAACCATTAAATTTCAATGCCATATGAATAATTTGTAGAACATTTGCTCGACTTTCATATGTAAATTCGCGATTAAACAATTACAGAAAAGGAAACATAAGGTTCATTATAATATGCCCTATTTATATTCATGTATTTTCACTTTCCCCCATATTATTGATGTAGAAAAGTAATGCAGCTGTCAGACGAGGAGAGAAATGCATTTCACAATAATTGCTTGTAACAGGAATTGCATGAGAAACACAAGTACGAAGTTTAAAGTGACTAGATTTGACATTCCGAGGCTTGGTTGACAGGGGGTTCATTGTTGCTATCCTATATAGGCCTACATGACTGAAATTTGTTCCGACTTAGTAGACATCAATCAGCCTTTGCATATCAAACTATCGAAAACATTTTATGAAGACATCAGTAACAATTTAATATTTTCACTTCAGTATGTCAATCGCATCATTAGTTGTCAATTTCATCGACTAAATGATAACAAGGACAGTTCAGGCCTCTGTAGAAAAAGTGCCGAGGAATAGAGATCATTTGTTATTCTACCTGAGCTTTAGATGAGCTTCGAGCGTAATTATTTTAACAACAGCAGTCAATAACAGTCAAGTGGCCTTTTAAAAAAGTCTCTATAGCACATTTGAAAATGATGACATCATAGAAGAATTGAGGCAATTTCGAATGTTAATTTATTGTTCGTCAATGAAATTTTCAGAATGGTAACTTAGATCAAGTAGAAAGTTCTTACAAAATATTTGATATTTAATCTTATTTCATTCAGGGTCTCAGTTGGACCTCCGCCCAGAGTGTTCAGAAGGAAGGGATTGGAGGAATTTGGGGGGAGGGGAAAGTAGTAAGAAATAAAGAAAGTTTATCCTTACATTAAGGCCTCTTCCTTTAGTGTTGGAACGTAAATACGTATTGCCAGATAATACAGGAGACCGAATGGCATGATTTAAATACGCGTATTTGCATTGTACAGGACTGATGTCGATGCTCTATGGGGTAATTCTAAAAAGTAAGCATGTTAGGAAGGGAAAGGAATGTATATTTAAAAGCAAACAATAGTGAACGTAAGGGCGTTTCAACTTCAAAGCGATCATGATTTGTGTTTCCATTGGAAACGCCTTTAATAGGAGTAGATTGGAGCAGACCCATGGTTCTGTTCAAATTCTGGCGTAACCGTAATCCAGTATTCGATCCCATTACGAGGGACTGCTTGTGAATTAGTGCACAGTAAGCAGGCGTTGGACAACTTGAGAGAGCAAGCGGGAAGAGATTTAATTATTACAAAGTATTGAGTAAGTGTGCTTCGTAAATGATTCTGATCCTGGATTGTGACTGTCAGTAATAAAACGTTTGCCCCTTAGTGTTATCGTGAAGACTGTGTGTTATTTCAGGAAATCTTGTCAATTTAGATAATATGTTCGATTGTAATGTTTGCAGAGGTTGATTAGCTTTTGTTCGATATTCTGCTGCTGTAGTATTTTTGATATACGAAAAAAGAATTTAAGTGAACATGAGTGTGTGAATTGATACTCTAAAAATCGTCTTTGTCAATTTAACATAATAAGGTGAATATGAAAACAAAACTGAGACCAAAGAAGAGTTGTATTCTGTAGTCCATGTGTTTTTCTTACATCTATTTGTCTAACGTGTCATCGCTGTGGCACTAAGGAAATCTTATAATTATTAAACAATTAGACAGCCTTTTTAAAATCCGAAAATATCGGTCGTGTTCCGAAATAAATAGCCTAGATCATAGCTTCACTGCAGCCTAGACTCGTACATAGGTATTGGACGTTGAGCTCATTCTATTGTGGCACTGCCAGGGGTTGTCCAGCATTGGAGCAGCTAAAGACGGGCCTGTTCAAAGTTCCTGCAAACGAACTAATTCACTGTTCACATATTCAATTTATGTATCATGACCGACTAGAACATTATTGTCATTGTCAAAATCACGTTCACCATGACCGTCACCATCGTCACGTGTCACCGTCATTATGATCATCATCGTCATCTTAATTGTCATTATCATCATAACTTCATCATATACATATATTCTTCACTATCATCACAATTGTTATCATCTTTATAATTGTCATGATCATGACAACGACCACTACCGACGCAATTGCTGCACTTACGATATTGAACTTTTGAACCTACAGTAGAGGCAAAACACACTCTCTTCACTATAGATGCGTGTTCATATAATCTCGTAAGGATCAGAAGCAAGGAACTCTTTTGCCTCCTGTTTCTTCGCCTGTCTCCGGCTAAAAGTAGTGAAAGTGGACAGAAAAGAGAGGTCCAATTCTTTATCTTTCTTATCAACATGTTCTCAAGTCAGTACACTTTGAAACGGATAAGTAGGTAGGGATACGTTCGTTCCTCTTCAGCATCTTGACAACAATTAACACGTGATCATCGTAACATTTCATGGGTTTATGAACTAGTACTGGATACAAAACAACAAATCACTAAACCTGACGATTCACAGCTTTTTCTCCTATTTGACGAAACAAATACCCTGAAAATGCGTTCCAGTATGCGACACCGGTCCGGTCATTTCCTTGATGATCTGAAGTGAACCTTCCTTGTCCGACTAGGTTTTACGTACAATAATTTACACTCGAAACTAGAAATTTAAAATTCACCATCAGATCTTCAACTTTGGTTTTCCGGAAAGAACTGCGGAAAGAGAACAAGAAAGGATGCACCTGGTGAGCCATCGTCATAGTGTCACTCATAAAAATGCTTCATATATTATTTGTGATAAGGTGATCAAGACACCAGCATATAATAAAATAGAACATTCCCATTAGGAAACAATATTTGAACTAAGTGTCACTTCTAACTGATGAACTTCAACTTCCCATGGAACTCTGGACTTAAGCTGCCTCTTATCTGAACAATAAATTCTCTCAATTTCTACAGTTTAAAACAACCATTGGGTTCTTTTCCTCATCAATTCAAACAATAACATGCACATATATCTGGTCAGAATATTTAAGAGGAATATCACGAGTTCCATAACAAACACCAGTTGCTGTTTTCATAGGAATGTTTACATGCGCAATGTCTTTGCAATATAAACATAAATTAAATAGGTACTTTGTAACATATTTCTCTATTTTAATAAGGAATAAAAAGCAATCATAAAAACTTGAAAACATTTATTTAAATCTACATTTTTGATATATCAACTAATTAGTATTTGCCTAATAAACATGCCACTAGTAATAAATCCAAAACTAGTGAAACAATGCAAACTAAATTGCCTTTTAAGTAAATCGGAAACACATGAGCAGGTTTACATGCCCCCCTCCCTTTACTGATAAAACTGTAAACTATACAAATGTAAACTGTAAGTATAACTATACTCTCAATGAATCTCCATTCGTACCGTGTCTATCCTCCCCTTTTCCTTTTCTGAAATGCCAACGTCTCTTGTACGAGTCGACCTTCCTATCTATTCTCTCTTTGATGATTACCCTCTCTTGACTACCTTTTTTTACCAATACTGTGGATACAATGAAGTAGAAAACATATGAAAGGTTTACCTGTTGAATATTTGCATCACCGGTAATAGAGGCATCTCTTTCCATCATCCTCGCATCAAATGTATCCACATGCATCCTTCTTGGCTACAATAAATCAATTTAATAGATTTAAAACTAAATATAATAATAAAATTTAATATCAAACATATGAATATTGTCTCACGCTCCAGCTACGGATTGTTAAAGACAAGGATGTAAATGAAAACAGTGTCTTACTTTGATAACGTGACTTGGCTTTTTATCTTTTTAGTATGCTGGAATACGGTTCTTTCTAGTTAGGAGCATTCTCGGTTTCACACCGTTTGAAATAGAGGCTACAAGTCAAAAGTAGGTCTGATTTCAAACAAACGAAAACAGAAGAGGTGCTTTTAGTCGACCAATGGTCTATTACCAGCCAAGCATCAGAATTTACTATGATGGAATTACTCGCATTGTCTACAACTCTCTCCCTTACACATTGTAATATCACATCGATCAGTGCTGTTCATATAACTCGATTAATCAATTACGAATGGGTTCAATCAATCAAGATTTAATTTACAAGCTTTATACCAAAGAATCTTTATACCAAGCTTTGTAACAAAGATACATCAGCAGTTTCAAAATCGGTTTAGGAGTAATTAACCACTTATATAATCAACTTTACATTAATCACCAAAATTTCCAAGAATTCAATTCACTGAACAGTTGATTTCAGTTGAATCGTTAAAATTTCTTAGAAACCAAAGAATTATTTAAGGTGAATTGAAATGAAAAATGAAGTTTCGAGTGATGAGCACGAAATCCACGAAATCTAAATTTTGACATTTTCTCCTTCAATGCATTTTTTGTGCGTCAAATACATCAATTATGGGAAATTGAAGGCGGAGTGGCCTGGGGGCGATGACATGAAACGTGGACACGATTTCAAACACTGATGGTGCCTCTGTAAATAACCTATGCTGGAATGTTTTCATTTTTATTCTACAAAATGCATATCAATATACCGTTTGTATTCAGAAACCTGTTGTTGTTGTTGTGTCTTTGGATGTATAGTGGCAAGCAGTGTTATGCTGCATTGCGATGATCTCCAATCGTACTGTAACTTCGCCTCCTTCTAACATCTTCAACTTGGAGAATTTGAAAAAAACATAGCATTCAATTGGTTGCCCATGCAGAGAAAAAGTGATATCAAAGGACCAATCAATGTCCTGTAGAAAATGAGCGAACATTCGATTTTAGCACCGCAAATATGACTCAAACTGCTTGCCTTCACATTATTGATTGCAGCTTGGCTTCTAACACTCCAACTGCGTCCAGAATAAGAGAGAGTGTTTCATGCCGTCCTTGCATAGGAAAGGTTCAATGTGTTCAATTGATGCCATGTTTTAAGACAATAAAATCAGTCGCCTTCCCTTTCCATGCAAAGTATCTTGAGTGGTCGCCAAGCTCATTTACTCCTGTTAAAACCCCACCTTTTCCTACGGCACCAAATGCCTACATAACAAATCAGATCACCAGAATTGGGTCCATACTCTGACAACAGTACTGTAATCTGACGATGATACAATGTATAGGCTCAGACACAGGCTACGAATTGTACAAGTACCTTCACTGAATGAAAAGTTGGACAGTCTGCCATTAAAATATCAATCAGTACCGCTTTTCACCAGACCATTGCCTGAGCACCATCTGTGGTAACTGAAATTAGCTTCTGCAAATGGATGTCATTCTTAACCAAGTAACCAATCAATGTCTTCACATGTTGAATTCCATCGAAGCATTAAACCAAATAAATCTTCCTTAAACACTTGATCATAATTATCACATAAATTATTCATCTATTATAGCCTGAAATATCTGACTCGTCTACTGCAAGGCTGAAACCTCTTTCATTATTCGAATCATCACCAAACTGAGACCATAATATGACAATATGTGACAATGTCTTTTGAAATCTGTCCTTTCATGAAAACCTAGAACCATGATTCTGCAGGTTCCACAGTTGTTGCAAGGAAGAGGATTTCGATTCTTCACCAAAACCTAACTTATGTCTCAAATCACTTGATGCCATTATCCTTGACAACAGATTTTGCTGACAGATGGCACTTCTTCTGAGAACAATATTCTGGTCTTCTTTCACCTTGAAAGATCGTTTCTCACCAACTGAGGAGTTATGGCAAACCAAATAAATAGACTTATTAGAGGGGAGGAATGGCAAAACTAAATGGTAGTCCATTTCCTGTGGAGAATTCAATACATGATTTTACGCAGCAAGTGACTGAGTTTAGGCTGCCAGGCTGAGGGCTTTGTTGTTGTATCATGTAGATACAGGAACATTCTTTATTTAAATTTATCAAAACTTTCCCTAGAGAACATTGTCCACTATACTACACTGCCAGTGATGAAACATACTTGTGAGGAATGGTATTCCAATAAAGACAGAGCATATCATATTGAAGTGGACTGTCATCGAAAAGAAAGCATAATAACATCTAGCCCCATCCCTCTAAATTTTTTCCTTCTTTGTAGCAGTCTATGTTTACCAGCAATAAACTAAACAGTCATGTTGACCTTGCACAATACCATATCATTAACTGGCATATTGGGAAGAAATTTGTTTGAAATACCAGTTTCTATGGTGATCCAATGCTTGCAGCCAAATCTTGCAAATCAGCATTCTCATAAGCAGCCACTGTTGCTAGGTCCTTGTCAAATCACATGAGTCACACATTTCTGGTCACTCACAGTGTTGCAAAGAAAAGGTAAAAACACTTTCTTATCTTGATCAAAGAATAGGCACAAAATGGCAAGTAAGAAGAAGAGCAACTCAAAGCTTTTCGGCATGTCATACACATTAAGCATCACTTCCTCTTTGATCACCAACATACACTAATGAATGACAGATTGCCTCATACATTCGCCAGGTGCATAAACACTGCGCTTTTCCCCCCAATTCTACAGCTCCTTTATTTTGCCACAATAACATTCAGCCTACCACTGTTACCAGTGTGAATTTTCTCACTGAATATAATAAATTTAAATGCTTCTTACAAAATTGGCCTTTTCAGTCCACAGCCATAGCATCCTCAACATTCATAGAGAATTTGTGTGTGCCATTTTCTCTACAAGTTATTAAAAGAATGATGGTAACAATACACAGTTCCAGCTTGTCAATTAAACATCATCAATCAACCAATCACATTGCTGGACGAGAGAACTTTAGCGCAATATTTGCTTGCCTCATTAGTGTACGTCAACCAAAGCCATATTTGATGAGATCATGGATAGCCTCCTGTATTTTTTATCTGTCTTTTAAAGATGATAGCTGTTTCATTTTATAAGATATTCCTTGCAAATTAAAAGAAATTGGGGGTAAAAGCTTAGGGACACAATACAGAACACAACTAACTCAGGAGAAGAAGGTATCCATACTTAGGGTTGGGAATGACTTGTTCACCATGATCTAAAATGACCTGTCCATGAAGTTGTAACTGAGAGGAGCTATTCAATCACTATGCTTGTTATGGGCATGCTCAGAAAGGACTCAATCCCACATTAAAGACATAAGGATTTATTATAGGCTAAATGGAGAACACCTATTGTTGTCCTCTTTATTGTGTTGTTTCCAAGTGGTGTCAAAGTTTTGGATATGGAAGAATACATTTGGACTTTTAATTTACGTGATCTGTTCGTCTCAATTGCTCTACACCTTCTGACGTAGAAACACAACAGAATTGGCGACGAGGATTAAAGATGTCGGATATTGCTCAGCTTGTCTCCTTGCTTCAGCAACAATTGCAGATGCAGCAAAGGTACATGGATGAACAACGAGTTCTACAACAAGAGCAAATGGAAGCAATGGAACGCCGCCACAAAGAGGACATCAGGATATTTGCAGAGCAGATAAGGGGCAGTGCCTCCCCTGCGCACTCTACGAGCCACAAATTTCAGCCGTTCGACCCTTCATCAGAGCTCTGGAAAGATTATTACTCCCGCTTCCAAACTTTTGTCGAAGCAAATTCAATACCATTGGTGAAACAGGCTCTTGTTTTTCTAACCAACCAGTCCAGTGAAGTTTACAAAATGGTCGATAACTACGCATCCCAACTAACAGAACCATCAACAGCGAGTCAACTCACAATGGAACATATTCACAACTTTATGTCAGAGCACTATGATCCCCAGTCTTTCGTTGTTCGAGAACGTTATAAGTTTTGGAATACAATTAAAAGGAAACCTGGCGAGACACCCCATGAGTTGGCTGCTCGAGTCCGACAAATGGCTACAACATGCGATTTTCCATCAATCAAGGACCCTTTGGATGAGGCAATGCGCACCTGTTTTATTTGTGCCATTAATAATGAAGCAGTTCTGAAAACAGTCTTCAAAACAAAAGATAATGAGCTTACTTTTACACGAGTGGTTCAGATTGCATCTGAGGTAGAGGAAGCAACAAAAACTGCCAAAGCACAGGTACATGCCCCACCCACTGATGTGAATTCCATATCAACGGATCAATCTTCTCTTCTTCCGCAAAATTTCCAGAGTTCTCAGAAGGCAAATGATCGTTCTTTTTGCAAGAGCTGTGGTAAGCAAGGTCATCAAAGAGAGAAATGTCGTTTTAGGGATGCCAAGTGTCATTTTTGCAAAATTATAGGCCACATTGAATCAGCCTGTTTCAAGAAGAAGGCAGCAGAGGTCAAATACATTGGCTCTGTAAACACTGTCCAACATAATTCGATTCCACAAGCTAAACTTTATGTCACACAAGGGGAACAATGTCAACCATTCATGATAGACACTGGAGCACGGAATAATTTCATGTCTTCATTTCGTTGGAAGAGCATAGGAAAACCACAGTTAAATCCATGTGAAATTGAATACAGGTCTGCTTCAGGACATACCATACCAACTATTGGGACGTTTGACATCGATTCATTAATTCACTTGGGGCCCAGTAACTCTGTAGAAAAGACACTTCGCTTTACAGTCACAGATCTTGACCTTAACCTTATAGGGTTGGACACTGTCTTAGAGAATGAAATTTCATTGGACACCATTTTATCATCCGGAAAGGTATCCAACTCGAAAGAGATCCCTGTATATTCCATCAAGGACCTCCATTCACTTCAGGAAGCCTGCCAGCAACTAGCTAGTGAATACCCTGACCTTTGGGAGGAAGAACTTGGCTGCCTGAAAGATTTTGAGCTGGAGATTAAATTCAGGCCAGATGCAACACCGATATTTTGCAAGCCTCGAAGTGTGCCATTTGCTATTCAAGATGACCTTTCCATTGTTTATAAAAAGGGGATTGCAAAAGGAATATGGAAACCTGTTCAGTTTAATGACTATGGAACCCCTGTGGTCCCAGTGCGTAAACCTCCTTCAGAATGTCACCCACAAGGAAGTATACGAGTCTGCGGGGATTATTCAGTAACAGTGAATCCCCAACTTGAAACACATCGCCAACCGCTCCCTCTGCCAGAGGATCTCATGCGAAAACTTGGAGGAGGATACTTTTTCTCAAAGATAGACCTAGCAGATGCTTATAACCAAATACAGTTGGCTCCCGAGAGCCAGAAACGCCTAGCCCTTAGCACACACAAGGGAGTCCTCCTACAGACTAGACTTCCATACGGTATTAGCTCAGCCCCTGGCTATTTCCAGGAAATTATGGAAAAGATTACAGCCGACTTACCAGGTGTCGCCGTCTATCTTGATGACATACTTGTCAGTGGTCAAAATGCTGAAGACCATCTTTATAACCTCCGTCAACTACTAAAAAGACTGAGTGAGAAGGGATTGCGTTGCAGAAGGGAAAAGTGTTCTTTTGCACAATCCAGTGTGACCTACCTAGGTCATACACTGTCACGTGAAGGGATCTCTAAAGGACCCAAAGTTGATGCTGTATTGAAAATGCCACCACCATCCAATGTTTCTGCCCTTCGATCTTTCCTTGGTTCTATTCAGTTCTACAGCAAATTCCTTCCAAATCTAGCTACAATAACAGCACCACTTACCATGCTTACTAGAAAATCTACACCTTGGAAGTGGACAGCGATAGAGCAGGAAACATTTGAGAATCTGAAGAAACTCCTGAGTGCCAATACCGTCTTAGCTCACTTTGATCCGTCATGTCCAATAGGAATAGCTTGTGATGCATCTGAAGTTGGTATTGGAGCGGTGCTTTTTCATCGATTTGCAGATGGTAGTGAGCGACCTATTGCTAATGCCTCAAAGACTCTATCAGTCACTCAACAGAAATATTCTCAGATCCAGAAGGAAGCATTGGCCATCATCTTTGCACTCACTAAGTTCCATCAGTTTCTTTATGGTAGACATTTCATACTTGTGACCGACCATCGACCACTCCTGTCCATTTTCGGCCCATCAAAAGAAACACCGATTCTAGCAGCAAACCGCTTGGCTAGGTGGTCCCTAAAACTTAGCCAATATGACTATACTATTGAGTACAGAAACACTGCTAAGCATGGAAATGCAGATGCCCTTAGCCGCCTTCCTGCTGGACCTGATCCATACTTTGATGAAGAGGAGGATGTGAAAGATACGGATACAGTTTGTGTAATTAACACAATAAGCCTTCAGATTTCCCCAACTGATAGAAACAAACTACAAAAGGAGTCTGCAAAAGATCCAATTTTATCAGAAATATTGCGATATTGTAAGGAAGGCTGGCCAAATACTATACCAGAACATTTGCAAGAGTTCTCACATGTGAAAGATTCTTTGGTTGTAATAAACGGCTGCTTACTACATGGTAGCCGAATT
>JAAAKL020005603.1:0-19071 GCA_010016065.2 Carybdea cf. marsupialis auct. non (Linnaeus, 1758)
ATGACCTTCACTAGGCCAAGTTTATTCAGCTGGGATTTGGAGCCAATCCAGTTTTGTTATCGTAAATTAAATGCTTATGGTGTAGAATTCTTGCGACAGTTATGCATGAATTAAAAAGGGATAATGGCTGCATCCTGTGACATGTTTTTTTTGCAGCCAAAATGTCAAGTATAATGCATCACCATTCGCATATCCTTAACAGTTGGTCATGTGTGTGGACAGTAGATCATAAAGTGTGGTGATATATGCGCTACAAATCGTTGGGCTACAAGATCTGCCTTGGGGAACACCACAAATTCTCTAGAAGGGACATTTTTAATGATAACACGTTGTTTCCTATTAAGAAGGCAAGATCGATTCAGTACAGTATCTTTTACTCAAAAACTTGTTTCCAGAGTTTCGAATAATATATCATGTTCCACGGTGTCAAATGCTGCTGATAGATCAAATGAAACTAATAAGGTTACCATCTGATTGTCTATAAACGTTAGAATATCGTTGTGGAGCTTAGTCGTTGCTATTTCTGTCTAGTAATGTCTTCGATAGGTGGAAGTGCATATGGGGGACAAGTTATTTGCGTAAGCATGAAATTGAAATTACGATACAGAGGCAGATTCAACAACTTTTGAAATGTATTGTAAGTTGCTAATTGGTCTGTAATTGAAGAATGTCGTATGTGAACCCTACTTCTTTAGATTTGGATTTACAAGTGCAAAGTTCCCCGATTGTGAGAATATCCCAGACTATTGGGACAGGTTTACTAACCGAGTTATGACCGAAAGGAGTACTCGGAGGCATTTCTTTAAAAGAAAAATTGGAATAGGATCGTCGATACACAGCTTGTTTTACAGTTCATAATGGTTTTCTCTTACATTATTTATGTAGTTCCGTGTTTTTCGAGGAGGGTTGAATGGAAGTAAGGCAGACACTTTTACTCTTAAATTCTCAACTTTGCTAACAAAGAATTTTCCAAACTCATTACATCGTGTTAGTAAGTCATTGAAAGTCGGAAGGGGTGCTTCCTTACGGTAGCCGGTATAACTTCTTACTACGTCAAGACGTTTTCCATAGCAGATGAAATGATGTTTACAGTAAAATGATTCCTTAACACGCGTTTGAGATGGGTAAGGGTTTCATCGTGGATTCTTTATACTTGATCAAAAAGCAAAATTGATGTTTCCTTATTTCTCTTTCTATTTTATACCTATGCTGTACAACAACCTTAACATTAAAGAAACCGTGGCATTAAGGATAATCAACAGGAAGTGGTCTTTGTGATGTATGTCCGGTTCCAGAAGATAACCGTGAGCGTATCGCAGAAACTAACAAAGCCAATTTACAACGACAATTATGCTGAAGACCCTACCATAACAATACCATTAACATGCGGAATGTTTCAATGCCAGTTTAAGCAAGCATTTCTACACTGGAAAGGTAATCCTTTGATAATATACGGTCTGGATGAAAATTTTGTAAAAAATGAGGAAATATTACCAGTAGGATTAGCAAACACGTAGGCTGGGGGTCGCTAGTTGCGACTAAAATTTTTTTGAGCTTTATGAATATAATTTAGTATGCAGAACAAACTCGCCCCCTCCCCCCTCCCCTACGAGCCTTTTCAATATTCGAAAACATTTTCACCTCATCTTGTTGCTGCAGTAACTAATTAAGGTATCTAGCATACCTTAGTAGTTAATTTGACAAGTTGTGACCATTCTATATCAAGGTAGGAAAAGATGGCAATGACCTGCTTTAAAATAATAAGAGAAAATAGAATAAGTCTATAGTCTTCAATGAGTTGTCCAAGTTACATAGAAAGACATTTTAATGTAATTGACTTATGTTCGTTATATCATGACAACAAATTTACGAAAGAGTATTTTTTCATTCTATCATAGTTAAAATGCTGATCACAAAATATCAAGAGGATATATCCTACTTAGTGTTATTGGACCAATGACATTCCATGATTGCAAATTATGTCTTAATGTACATGGAACCAATGCTACTACTGCATCTTTAACTAAAACTAGATCCTAATTCTGAAGCCTCTTATATGAATATCAACTTCACCAACAAGCAACAGAACGGGACTTATACAAAATGTTTGATCAAGGTTGAGGATACCAATAGCAACCATAAAAATGTATATTTATGTGTGTGTTTGTATGTATGAATGCATGAAACTTTGAGTAGCGAATTTCCAGAAGCTTTTCTTTAGTTATTCTCTTCCTCTATATTGCTCTACATCCATTTATCGAGCACTCCTGACAGTAGAAGTGTTACTCTTTACTTGTGTGAACTGTATGCATGTATGTATGTATTTACATTTATATAAATGCAAGGGTAAAAATTGCAACGGAAGAGAGTTAAAACATCGTTTCGGTTAACAGATGTTTTAAGAAACCTACTCTTGGTTATTTCTTTCAGTTGACTCTGCGGTCAATTGTTAAAGTGGATCAAAATTCTATTCCCCAAATGCTATCAGTATGATAACCAAGAATGTATTCATTATCATCGGTAATCAAAGGTAGAAGTAAAGTCATGCGTAAATATGGCCAAATCTAGAATTTCTGAGACAACACGCTTATTTTGTCATCAATCATGTTCTTTGACTAGAAATATGAGATGGGGCTAACAAATGTCTAACAAAAGTGGCACTACATACCCTTGTATCAAAAGTATTATTTATTGTTACTGTTTCCTCGGATGACTAATAGATCTGTAGCACAAAACTGTCAAGATCTTCTTCTGCAGCGACTTATTTCTAATCAGACAAGATTTTTAGGTGACTTTAAAACGAAACGTATTTTTCTAGTCTTACAGGAAAGAAATAACGGCGATAAGCTGGTGAAAGCACTAACTGTAGTGCCTTCCTCAAAACAACATGTGTTGAGTCCTTAGAACCTAAGCCTCGTGTTGCCACACTGGGCGACAGGTTTTATTCATGGGACATTTGTAGCAATAGTTGATAGCAAAAAGTGTAGCAGTGCTGGAATTTGCACATAATTTAGGCCAGAAGACGCATAACTAATCTGGCAACAATGCCCGAGCTAGCAAATCAGTCTTCTCTGATTTCTGTTATAATTCGAATCTCCTTTCTTTCTCATTCCCAAGGTTACATCATAGTGCCACCAAGACTGAAACTTTTACAGACTACTTCGGATTCCGTAATCTATGAATATATTAACTTTCAATTCAAGGGGGATGATGGTGGATTTTCTGGATACTATGTTAAATTTTCAGGAAAAAGTGCTTTGAAAGATGATGGGCGAAAGCCTCATAATGGCTCTGTGACACTTGCTCAAGGTCCCATACTGAAGCTGAGTTCACTAAATGCATACTTCCGTTATACATTTTATATCTATCCCCTAACTTTTACGGGAATTGGGCCTGTTTCAATAACTAAAAAGACAACAATTGCGGGTGGTAAGTGTTGTAAATCATGAAAGGGGGTACCTTTAAACGTATTGTTAAGGTCACTTATAATAAACTTTATTGAATAATAAATTAACCGAAATCAAAGTTAGATAACGCAACTTGCCTTCAGCTGGAGTGCCTCTACTCAGTTTCGTGGATGCACTAAAGAGAAGAGTAAACTGGCTTTCATGTTTTCGATATGCTTTTGTGTTTAGTCGCAAATTGCGTCATCTGGATGAAAATTCTACGTGTGTTTCAAATGCTCACGGCTTGGAAAGGTTTTCCTAACCCACCTAATTCTTCAAATGTATATACTTAAAATTTTTTCTAGGAATATATTTATTCTTATGTTCCTTCGCACTTTAGCTTTGCTTGTGAAAATCTTCGGGCCTCTCTTTTCAAGAAAGAATAAAAGCGGTGGCAAGTGGCCACGCTTTCAAATGTTTCTCATTACAACAAAGTAGAGTGGTTTAAGAAATTTCCTAGGGCTTTATTTCGATATGCACTAGCAGAGGGATATCAGATTCATGTGACAACTAAAGAAGTAAAGTATACAGGCTCACGTCACATAGTAGTTATAGCAAACATACCCAATGCGTGAATCCGGAGTCCTACTCCGTGTAATCGCATATTTTTAAACCTTTAAAGTCCTTTCAAAACAATATTTCATGAAGATGTTAATAGAAATGTGGAATTATACTGAATCTATGGAAGTATAATTTTCAAATATTTTCCTCACGTTCCTATCGTATCCAGTAATTTCTCCTTTACTGTTAACCTAACGTAATTCAACGTCTTAATTCTGGCTACCTTCATTTCCTGTATCTTTACGGCTCCTTCATCATTGCCTCTCCTTAAGCAAAGATACTCCATTTTGGAATTTCTTATTTTCAGACCTCATTCTTTGAGGTTGTATTGTAATTTGTCTACTGTCTACCTCTTCTCTCAACTATCCACATGTAACAATGTCATTTGCGAACGATATTGTCTGACATTTCTTAAATTATGTTACCACTCCTACTGCAAATAGAAAAAGGGCTTTTTACATTATTCCTGTTGCAGTCCAAATTTTACCACGAAACGTGACCTGCGACCCCTGTGGCATATATTACAACTGTCTACCTTTCCTTAAACATGTCCTGGACTAGTTAAACCTACGTCTTTGTGATACATGATTTCCCTGTCACTTGGTAAATTATCGTATGCCTTTTTCAAATCTGAAAATACACAGTATTTTTTATCCTTTTTTATTTCTCCTGTCGTGTTTATGATGAACTAAAATATCAAAGATGCATTAATGGATTTTAATAGAGAAAGAAATCAGTAAACACAGCTTTCTTACAAAATATGAAGGTTGCTTTCCGTGTTGAGCAATGTTTTGTATCTCTCAATTTTTGTTTCTGAAGTGTTTACAAATAAAGCACTAACACAAAATGGAGGAAAGCTTTGGTAGCAATACCCTAAACCATCATAGCATCAGTTTCAGAATTTCCTTATAGGGAAAGGGAGGTCGTCATTTTATTCACATGTCTCAAAACGAATATCATCTAAGCACTGTCCGCCCATGGCTCAAAGGGTACTCTTTGGATATAGTTTGGTTCTGTTTCTTGGGATAATTATCAGTTGTAACCCTACTATAAACTGTAAACAAAGAACCACCTTAAGGAGAAAACATTTATAACTATCAGATGACTACTATTTATAATTTCTGTACATCGTGCCACGTAATAGGTATTTTTTGTAGATATTTCTCTTAAAAGTTACAAGACGTTCTTTATCTTACCATGGCACATCAAGTACAGTTATTCTAAAGGTGATCAACTAGATATGTTAGTGCATATTACCAATTACGCTCTTCTACTTTGACATCATATCATGATCATATCATGACATCTTTTCACTGGGAGCGGACATAATCAGGTAGTATGAACAAGGAAGTCCAAAGCAGAAACAAAAATGCCAAGCATAATTTCCTTTTACTAACAGATAAGCTATTAAGGTGACGGACATACTTCTTTGTATCAACGTGCTTAGGTTGGATGGATAGTCCTCTGATATTTTTAATTTTTTTGTGTATTAACTATCGATTTGATAACAATAAACCGTGCAGGTGATATTGGTGTATTTATATGATCTTGTTCATTATGTTTTGTCTAGATCCTTCGTAACTCTATACCTTGCATTTCAGCCGGTTGCACAAACCACCTATTTACTGCTTCGTAGAACATTGTTCATTAGAATTTTCCTGGTTACCAGCCAAGTTTTATTCCGTTTCATTTCGTTAGTTCCACGAGAAGCACCCCGTAACGTAACTTGTACATCAAAGGGAACATCTTTGACAATCTCATTCTTTGCAATGCCAAAGGCATCCTGGGGTGGACTTCTTCAGCATTTTGTCGTTCGTTGTAAACAGATTGAAGGTGGCTTTAAAAACGGCATACGCAGGTATAGTAAAATCAATGTGAAATTAAAAGATCATGCACCGAACAAGTCGTATAAAGAACAACAATACAGACTTGGCATTTTCACCAATTATTCTATTCATATTGTGGGCTGTACGAAAAAAGGCTGTGGCAAACCAGCAGAGAGATTTTGTAGGACAGAGCCTGGTGGTATGTATATGAAGACATTGCACTTGATGATTGGTAGCGCTTTGAGTTCGATAGTTACGTATCATTGCGATAATTACGTTTCAGTGCGATAATTACATATCAGTGCGATAATTACGTATCAGTGCGATAATTACGTATCAGTGCGATAATTACGTATCAGTGAGATAATTACGTATCAGTGCGATAACTACTTATCAGTGCGATATGCGATAATTACGTATCAGTGCGATAATTACATATCAGTCTGATAATTACGTATCAGACTGATAATTACGTAATAGTGCGATAATTACGTATCAGTGAGATAATTACATATCAGTCTGATAATTACGTAATAGTGCGATAATTACGTATCAGTGAGATAATTACGTATTAGTGCGATAATTATGTATCAGTGCGATAATTACGTTTGAGTACGTTTAAACGTACTGTACGTTATGCAGTATGCAATAACTACAGCACGATACGATGCTTTATCCGTCAAGAGATTTTAAGCTCATCCTCATTTACACAGAACAAGAATGCGTGATAATTTTTTTCAAATCCCCATCACTTTCGAGAAGACGCTAAGAAATCCACTGTAACGCCCACTGTAATCTCTTCACAACCTTGTTGGAGGAATTGGAGATTGGAGGAATCTTGGAGAGTCAAGTTACTTGATAGATCAGTATCAACCAATAGGGCCGAATCCGGGTGGGGCCTGAGGGGTGTACACATGATATTTAGCTTTCTACAGAAGAGAAAATGATTTTGGATTTTTGTTTGTAGGAAATAGGCACCGGAATAGCTAATCTAGAATGATTTGCTTATGTAATTCTGTACTGAAGTACAACGGGAATGAAGCATGAAATGTCTGTTGCTCCCCCTCCTGGCTTGCCCCTCCTCCTTTATTATCATTCATGATCCGGCGCTGAATTATCACTTCGAGCTCTCCACAATTAATCTGCATTAACTTTAAATGAATAGTTGTTTTACATATGGCACACTGAAGGTTTGTATGAGATACCTGAATTAGCTGATGAAAGCATTTGGTATGAAAGGATTTAGGAGCAATGGTATGAACTTTTGTATCACTGATATACCAGAGATCATAACATTTGAATAACTTAAGTATCTAGATGATCTTTGTAACACGCCAATTCAGATATCGCGAATCAAGCTTACCAGTCATGATTCCATATTCAGTTATTGTTTGGAATTGTTGAGACTCAGAAGCCCAAGAAGCAACTATTTAATTATAAAGGTTAATGACAAGCTCATAGGATCATAAAATTTCTGTCTTTGGTGATATTTTAGCCATACTTCATATCTGATGGCCACTTAATATCACAAAGATGATATTTTTATTCTCATGTGTAAGTTAATTGCTACACAATTAACAGAAATAGGTGACGTTTTTACACGACTCTAACCCAATATCAAACCCTCATACATTAATCATCACTCTCCACTGAAAGCTTTTTCTCGATCACCATAGATTAGTGACTTAATTATTTGATCATGGGTACACGACGTTGTGAAAGTTGCATCCTATTTTCCCGACATATGATCTTGTATACTACAAATTCGAAATATAATTCATACTTATCACTGATGCTAGTTCCTTTAGATTATACTCCTGCACTATAATTAGGTAATGCACCCCCAGTTCTCTCTGTTTTAAGCTCTCCATTATTATCGTTAGCAGCACTGTCGATTTGTATCTTCTTCAATGCACCGCCCACAGTGTTATGCAAACTGTTTAAAGTATTGTTGATTTTCTTTGCATTTTCCAGTACCAGAAGAAGCGCCCAAAATGATGCAAACAGCTACAATAAGTAGTACTACCTTGGCCATTTATTGGTCAGCATTACCAAATAATATTGAAATCTGGAATGATTGGAACCTTGTCGGTTACATGATAATTGCATTCAGAAGTGAGAAAACTTTCGGTTTGCAAACCTTCCGGAATTTCACAACTGGAAGTGACAGAGAAGCATTTAACGTCACTAGCCTATTGGCAGCCCGTACCTATGGATTTACTGTCGCCGCTGTGACATCGGCAGGAGCCGGAATTCAAAGTCAACTTCAGTGTTCACGAACAAAAGACGCAGGTTGGTCAAAAAATGATTATCGCCAACAATAAGTAATGTGTAACTAATAAGAGCCGCCGTGGTGTAGTGGTTAAGGAGTCGGACTCACATGCCAGAGGTTGTGAGTTCGAGTTCTGCCTAGCCCGATATAAAGAATATCGGTTGGGGAAGGCAACGGGAGACCACCCCAGTAAATGTGCTCTCTTCCCAGGACATTGCTCTCTCTGTCTGGGCAATAGGTTACGCTCGAAATCGAGTATGCCACCAAAAAGAACCAAAAAAAACCAAACCCAATAAGAGTTGTAATGTTATCATTGTAAGTTGTAAGGCAGCATAGTCTGATTCACCACTATTAAAGATACGCAATTGTTCAGCTATTATTAAACATGTGTGGAAAATTGCCCTAACTGATTATTTTGAAGATTTTTTCTTTTTTAACAAGTGTAACGTTAAAAAAGCAATAACTTATCTTGTAGCTGAATGCGTCCTCAGCAAAATATCGATCTTACAATCCTTGAAGGGTATCTGTTGCTCTTTGCAATAATCACTGCTGCTTGGGAAGATCTGATCAAAAGTAAGAGTTTGCTAAAATTGAGCAACTTTCCGTGCCCCTGCACCTACCTGCTAATTCCATGGCCATCTCTCTATATTAAAAGAGCCAGGGTATACGGGTAAGAATTTTAAAAAAAAATAAATGTTTCGCATCCTCACTTTTGAGGAGTGGACAGGTTGACGCTGGGAAGCCCACCCATAGCGCCCTTTCTGAAAATATTCCAGCGTCAAATATTAATTTCATGTGATAAAGCTGTTTAATGGTCATGGCACCATTTTGTAATCTATAGATAAAGCACCAGACGTTGCCTTATAAGCTTGCACAGTTATAGTTACAATATTAATAACAGGACTCAATTTTCTTTCCTATAAAGAACCTCAATGAGCCTGTACTGTATTTTGTTGATTCTACTTAAGTACGAGTTTGTTTCTCCCCTGCAGAACCAACATCAAAACAAAAGAGTAAACATTAATATCCTTTATATTTGTATCACCTGTATACAAATTCTTGCAAGACTCCATGATTCATTTTCATTTCAAAATTCATAAATAACAAATGTTCTCAGACACTGAACTACAACTAGTTATTGTCAAGTTCACAAATTTAATACCTTTTATGAGCGACAATTTCAGTGTGTATTGATAGTCTTTAGAGTTCAAAACTGCTATAGCTGTATCTTGGAATTATTATTTATTACGTGAAAAGTCTTGATGGAGATTTTTTTGTATTTCTTTGGTATCTTTGAATTTTGGTTACTTCAAATCCTTTCTTTTCAATGATACTTTGTAACTTTAATTGGCTCTTTTAAAATTGATTAGTGGGTTTTCACTCTTGTCATTGTCAAGTAGTATGGAGCAGGCTGATCTCCAAAATTGAGTTGGATGTCAATTTCTACTGGCGGAGGATCTGGAAATAATTCCGTGCTTGTAATACACCTACCTCAGTTCTTAGAGCACAGTCAGTAAAATGGGTTAGTCACGAGTTTCTGTCATGTCGTGGACATGTTATAAGTTCCTCTGGTATCTTAACTATTGATTTAAAGTCCCATTTTCTTGATGATAATAAACAGTTTTAATTAACGGCCAAAATTATCATATTTTCCTCCTAGCTCCAAATGCATCTCCACAAGTATTGTACGGTCAAAACATCAGCGCAACTGAGTTAAATATTACGGTTGGCATATTACCTGAAGAAGACGAGAATGGCTTAATTCGTTATTACAATATATCTTTTAGCATGTATCAAAAGGAATTATTGGGGAACATTACAACATACCACATAGTCTCCTTAAAAAAATGTATCGACTTTGTTTCAATTCAGACTGCAATCAAAGCGAGCACCAAATATTGTGCTATTGGTAGGTTAGTTCCAACAATTTCAACCTCAATTATGGTTTGGAGTGTCATCAAAAACCTCACATATTTTAGTGATTACCGTCTTCGCGCTGCCGCATGTACATCGGCTGGGTGTGGGGAGTGGTCTAAAGGCATCAATGTAAGAACGGGAGAACATTGTCCTACTTGTGCAGTCACTAATGTGCTGATTGGAACCATGTCTTCCACCTCACTAAACATTTCATGGTCAAGATTGCCAAGAAACTGTTCTCATGGGAACATTATCAGATACGATTTAGCTGTGTATCTTGACCATGAGGTTCCTCGGTTAATTTACGATGTCACCTGTCCATTATCTAGGAGAAATTATACATTTTGTAAAAATAAGAGGAAACAAGGATGCATTGAAAATAGTTGCACGGTTTACAATCAGAGCAGCTTTGATGTTGCTGGTGGATATAGCCTTCACAGAAGTTTGTACCTAACACAAATGCAAGACGAAGTCAGAAATTACGAATGGAAAGCATACATTGAGAAACCTATAAGTACCATCCGTGTTATAAGTGGACTTTTAAAGTATAGAAAGTATTGCATTCAAATTCAACCATTCACTGCAGTAGGAGGAGGGCCTTGGAGTGACCCTGTCTGCAAATTTACAGCAGAAGATGGTATGATGTCTATTTTAGTAACAATTGATTATTAATGTAAAAGCATCAGTAATGGAAATTTGGCCGTTACTTTATCTATATTAAACCCTATCCAGCCTTCGTTGTTTTAGGAAGTCAAGGTAAATAAATTGTAATAATGATGTTCTGACGTAATGATGAATATTAGAACCCAGAAGGAGTTGTAGGAATAATGTGATATTGATAGTAAGACCAAACAAGTGTTTTTCCTCTCGATATTCTTACATCATTATCAAAAGTACAACTTAATCAAAGGGAATCAAGGATTAAAATTTAAACAATATGGACTATCGACAAATAGTTCGGTCTTCTCTATTTTTATTCTTATCGCATTGATGATGCTTGGTTGCGATGAGTAGTCATACGAAATAGCTTTTAGCTTAAAACATGAGTCGTGTTTGCCGAGGTTTACTTACAAACAATAGGCCCCTAGGATAAATAATCCTGAAGAACAGAGACGAAAAAACATGGAAATAGAGGTTTTAGGAAAAAATAATGTTACTTAAATAAGAACTAAAATCAAGCTAGTTTTTAACATAAAGAACACAAGTCTCTCTCTGAGTGCGACACCGCATTTAGTGAATTCTGGCGCAGGAAATCTAATGTGTCAAAGAGAGAATTAAGTTGTTTGCTGGACTCTTTTCGTAAAGGGGCATTCATTATTTCATCACTCTCTTTTATAAGTGGCTCATCTAATTTCACAGAGACCAACAGGAGTGCATTTGTACGATTTTATCCATTTGCAACTCTACAGAACTCTCTTATCTTAAAAGCATATCTCTATGCTGTCTCGATATCCTGCAATGTATGTCTCTGTTATGTTTTCATCGTTTTTCGAGTAAGGGTATCCAAGAGTGTTTCTCTACTTAGGATCTATTTCGAGGTGAACTTAATATATATAACGTTCTATGTAGTTTAGTCAGGGACGTAGGAACTGGGGGCGCTGGGGGCAAAATGCAAAAACTGGGCCTTCAGCCAAAAATTGCCCCTTGAGAATCCACAAAGTGCCTCTTTAGTCAACAAAAAGGCCTTTAGTAACCTTGTCCTCTTCTAAATCATTCAGTTTAAACATATTATTGTCAACTGTAACTATATTCTACCATCGAGGGTTACTTTGCAGGCTCGTGGGCTACGGGTGCCTAAAAGTGGCCTTTTAACGAAAATCAATTTCGAAATTCGCTGAAAGGGATTAAAGACCAATAAGTTGTCCTTTAAAGAGATCTTCTGAGAGCGTAATTGAAGATAGTGACCTACGTAATGTAACAAGTGGCGCATGGTAAATTGGAGACGTATGAAAGAATTTCTTCCTTTTACAATATCCATGAAAGAAGTTCTTATTTTAATTTATTGAGTAGTTTTGTAACAAAATCTTCATCACAACTAGAGACTTAGAGACCAGGGGGCACGTACCTCCCGAGATTTTTATATAAAACAAAAGCTGCTCTTTTTGGTCAGAGAAGGGCCTCCTTTAGTTGTATTTGAATTATTCTCCTTTGGTCAAGTCCGAAATTAAAATCTGGCATTAGTACTATTATTTGCTGTGGATCATGTTATTCACTCTTAAATCCAACACATAGTAAAGTGTCCTGTAAGTGAAAGAGTTGCCTTTGACTGTTGGCTGACCCCCGCCCCGCCCCCACAAGTAGGAGATGCTTCCTACGTCCCTGAGTTTAGTTATGTATCAAATAGATAAACAACATATAATCATGATGTATACACACTGATGCAACGTCTTTATCTCTTTATACAGTGCCTGATGGTCCTCCTGAAAGTGTAACTGTATTTCCAAACTCCAGCACAAGTTTGCTTCTATCAGTCAACAAACCTGTAGACAATTTACTGAATGGAGTTCTGAGAGGCTATATTGTGTATTACAGGGTAAATACAACCATCACTTTTACAGATAATGAAGAGAAATCGAAAATCTTCCTTACATCAAAGAACTTTGCTGTTCTTCGGTTAGATGGGCTGTACAAATTTACGTGGTATCAACTAGAAGTAGTAGGTTTTACCTCGATAGGGCCTTCCATCAGAACGCATCAATATATTTATTCAAGAACAGGAGAGGATGGTAAGTCTTAATTATAGGAGGCCTTCGATCTGACAATGAGATACATTCCTAAGTAGATACATTGCATAAAGTATACCAATCAAGTTTGAATTTCCAATCCAATTAAGCATCTAGGCTTGGATATTAAGCCAGAAGTGATTTCCCCCGTGGAGCGGAAGGGCAATATGTTCTCGGTCTTTTTTGTACACTTGTTTTACTTTGGAGCCTCGCCATCAGCTCTCAGTAGCATCAGCAAAATTCAAGGACAATGTTTTGTATTTCATACGAGGGTTTCGTAGATGAGATTGTCGATATAAAGACACCACACCTTATCTATGTCCTTCACTTCCTTTCCATCGCCAAACACTCAAACATTGTATATTATATGAATAATATAGATATCTTTTCACTCTTTCGGCGATTTTTCTGTGAAATTCTCCGATCAGCTCTCAAAACCTTTTTGCACTGCCCTCTTTCTGAAATTTACCTTACTAGAAGTTGAGACGCTTTTCAGCTTCCATACTTTCTGATCCCATCTAAGGCTCTTCTTGTTTAACATGGGCTACGTTAGCATACTTGGTTTTGTAATCATGCCGACACTAACATTCTTATTGCAGATGAGGTATAAATAAGTTCTAGTCATATTCGTTGTTCCAAAATGTACCCACTAGCCAAGATCTCTTGAAAACATCTCTTCTCATCTTCCACTTCTTCCTCATTCTCTTTGGGAATTTCCGCATCTACCGCCAATGGAGCAATTAATACAAGTCAGACATTTAAAAAAATACTGCTTGCTTTGTGAATTCCATAGTAGATTGATCACAATAACATTTCACGTAGGTAACATTTGACACGGTAAGTACAGTTACCAGGATATGCTGATGACAATTTACTTCTGAGATGGACTGTTCTAAATCTGGACAAGGGCCACTGACGATGAAAGAACAGGAATAAGTCTAGGCACGACGCTCCACATTAATAGCCTTGTGTCACCTACAATAACAAAGATGAACTCCAAGTATCATAACTTTGGTGCATGTGATGAATTTCCGTGACAATGCGCAGGACATAACCTAATGGCGATAAAAAAATGTGCATTTTCATTTTTCACTATTGATCGTGCTATCAAACGTAGCTAAAATTGATCTGTAAACAACTGGATGTCTGATATGTTGACATTTAAACCTTATAACTAACGTCTTTTGCGACGTAACTAGCAATCATCAATCAAAATCAGTGTTGATAAGATCAATTTGTCAGCTCATTAGATTTCGGACATGTAAACAATAATATTATAGGTCTCTAAATCCTTACCTTCTAGAGAATATGAATTTCGTATACGGATCCTCTTTTCTTAGCTTAAGTTTATTAAAATTAATACTTGATTTTAAATGTTTTAGGATGTTAATAAAAAAAAATTATTGTTTTTTTTGTTTCAAAGTTCCATCAGAGGCTCCGCCGATTTTGGTTTTGTGGACTTTCACATCGTACACAATTACTTATGCTTGGCAAGCTGTAGCGGAGTGCTTTCGTCATGGGATTATACGGAGTTACAGATTGCGGTTGAAGGAATCCTTACTCAACAAGACCACGAATTGGATTATGAAATATTACAAACCAGAAAATAACAATGTAACATTTGCAAATTTTAATTTTACTTTTGCGAATTTCAATGTAACTTTTGCACATTACAATGTAACTTTTGCAAATTTCAATACAACTTTTGCAAGTTACAATTCAACTTTTGCAAGTTACAATTCAACTTTTGCAAGTTACAATTCAACTTTTGCAAGTTACAATTCAACTTTTGCAGGTTACAATGCAACGTTTGTGCATAAAAATTCAACTTTTGTGATACCTGGTTACAAGAATATGACCAACGGCTCTGAACTTTATTTGGAACATAAAGTCTTTAAAGCACTTCATTACTCCTTCACATTTGAAGGTCTGAGACCATTTACTATGTACAGGGTCTTTGTATCAGCCTGCACTGCAGCTGGTTGTGGACCTGATATCAATATTGCTGCACAGACAAGCCAATCAGGTAAGATAACAATGTGCATATACAGTCTCCTGTTTGAAAGATCCGAATTTAGATATGAGGACCACTTAAATAGATGGGTATGTTACTAACCCTTGGTTACATCCGTGATCAATAAATCCAATTACGTATTACATTGTAATACTTTGATATATAGTTTTCAATCCTAGCAGATCCTGTGTTGTAAAGTGTATTTGGAAAACTTATGTCTACTTAAGCAATGCACATCGCAGCTTTGTACTGCTGCCAAGCCTTATACGAAGAGGTTAACATCTAATCTTGCAGGTTGTATGCATCGTAAACTTACACGTTCTATAGTAAAATCGATTGTGTTAAGGTTAGTTTATCAAAAAAGTAATAAAGTCGTTATTTATCCTCTTGTATCAAACATAGCTACAATGTCTAGTTTCATTAGATGCAAAACCACTTGTATTTGCATTAGATAAAACATGGTAGTTGGATATTGTTTTCCTAAGAATTAGTACATTATAATCAGGCTCAAGACTTTGAGTAATCAAATCACAACTTATTTAGAGTTTCACGCCGTCATGGTACATGAGGTTCCCATAGGATGTGTGATAACGAAAACAATCTTGTTTACTTAAATCATGAGTAATGTAACTTGAAGTCCGTTTAACCGTACCCTGTTTTTATGGTGTGGTGTAGTAACATTTAATTGAAGAAATCCCCTAACTTACAGGCTCTATCTATAATATTATTTCAGCACCTACAGCTTCTCCAGTGAATTTAACAGTTCAAGAAATTTCTTCAAGGACTGCTACACTATCTTGGGGCAATGTTCCCTTAATGGAACAAAATGGAAACATCGCTAGTTATCTCGTTGTATGGGGGAAAGCTGATATTTGTAAAGACATGAAAACCATAGTTTCAAGAATGGTTGGTAACAATTCTCATCCTTCAACTCATATACGTCATCATGGAATCAGATACAAAGAAACAGAACAACAAGAAATGAGCATTGACGGTTTACAACCGTTCCGCTCTCATGTATTTGCACTCAGTGCAAGGACACAAGCTGGATTTGGACCGTTTACGTTCGTTAACAAATCAACTCATGATGATGGTATGACACCTTTCGCTACGTATTATATCAAAATGTATCTACTGTTTGGTGTAATTGCAAGGTATGACGTAAACAAAAATTTTATTAAGGCACTAAATAGAGACTTGATATACAATACGATGTTGTTGGAATATTCCTATAAAATTATTACAGATGAAAACTCTTTTCCACTCATATTTGTAATTTGAGTATCTATTCTCTCTTTACAACGTTATGTATATTTACAGTGTGTGTAATAGAGATGTCAAAGAGTGCACAAACAGAGACGTTTCTTGTGGGTTTTTTTGTCTTGCACTCGTAATATGTGGGCATCAAGATACTAAATCGAGTTTTAACCCGACAATTTCAACTAGCTTGAAAATAGTTGTAGTAAAACCATCTAGTTTTTCTTTTTGTGTAGATTTCTTATAAACGTACGTAAGTAAAGGCCCAACGATTTATTTCCGTTTTCCGTATACATTTTCTGGTATTGTACTCATTTCACAGTTTCAGGTGTTTGTGCATTATGTTCAAAGTGTATATACAATTTTATCGGTCATAATTTTACCTTGCGAGATACTGGATATTGCAATCAATAATGACCGAAATCTAAATAATTTATTATGCTGTTTGCTCCTACAGTATCAAACTAGTACCTACCCACAAGTTTCTCGTTCTAGAAATATTGTTCCTTTGATTCTAAAACTCATTTTAATTGTTTCGATTTAAGCTCCTACTGGTTCACCTTCAATTACAAAAGCTGATAATATTACCAGAAGAGCACTGATGATTTCTTGGAGGGAAATCGACTTAGAGAAGCAGAATGGTATAATTGTGGCCTACAAATTGTATTACCGAAGAGAGAGTCAGAACATTTCTTTCCCTGAATTCTCCACCCTGTGCACAAATGTGACAATGAATTTGTCCTGCTACATCCATGATCTTGAGAAATTTACAATATATGCTGTTTCTGTAGCTGGAATCAATGCAAAAGGCGAAGGACCCAAGAGTGAAAAGATTTACCAACAGACCAGCTATTACCGTAAGTGTTCTTTTACAATTGTTTCCTTAGTCGGCTTGCTGACAAAATTTCTGAAGTGGTAATGCATGCGTATTAACTCCAACAGTGTTTCCCAACGTGGGAGAACTTTGGGGGCGAGAATAACTTTGAAGAATAACTTTGAAGGGGGCAACAGACTTACGCCTATACCTGACTGAATTTACACCCAAAATCAGGAAACTCTCCTTGCACTATAAATACCAACCATCACATTGACAACTAAAAATTTAACTTTAACGTTTAAAAACTGTACTCAAAAATATACTTAAAACTACTACCAACATGTGCTGTTTGAACTATGACAATAGTTCAAAATTTGGTGTATTGTCTCTAATGTCATAGAAAGGGGGTTACAATGGAGCTATTTGATCACTAAGGGGGCGACAATCCAGAAAAGTTTGGGAATCACTGGATTACAATATCCTTGTAAGAATTTGCATTTACTTTGCTCTAGCTGTTGGTTTTGCATTGTATAACGGCAACTATTATTGTTGCCTCGAAATCCAAGCAACGAATTCATCAGTTTCTGGAATGCTTCTCAAGTTTGAATTGTTTGTGGTGCAAAACATCTGTTTGCAAACAGAAGGAATCCAAGCAAATTCCTAACTCACAGCAAAAGTGAAGCGAGCTTTTACGTCAAGTTTTTTCATTGCTGCCTTGAAATCCTAATATCGTCAGCCAATACTAGGCATCTTATCATGTAAATTAGCCATAAGTGCCGGCTATTTTGAAATCTTGATTTTGTGACCAACCAAAGTAGCACTTAGATACTTAAACAAGTGCAAATTTTCTGATAATATTACAATAGGAACTTCTTAAAGCAAGATCTATTTCCAACCTGTATTTATCTGGAAAAGAATATCAGCATCAAGTAAATGGTTTGTAAACTGTTGGATCTTATGTTGGCTTATATTTTGCTATTACAGAAAAATACGGTCGTTATATGACTTTATGTTGCTTACATGATTTACATCTTGTTTATTTTGACTTTTCCAGTTTGTCACCTTCGGGCCTGTTGATATACGGCTATCAATATGAATTGTTACGACTTTGACTTCATCAAGAATGTTCTTGAATCTATCTATTAAAGTTTTTAATTCATACATTACGTTTTTCAGACTTTGATCCATACACTGCTTCTTAGCTAAACGGTAATCGAATACACTTCATATTCAGGCCATTTCTCATCCTGCTGGAATGTCAGCTACTTATTAAAACAGACTCTGATTCGTCATTTATCCTCATAAAGTATGATATGAAAGAAAATCGACGGACCCCAGAATGATTGCTTCTTTGTCAAGGGCTTCTTCAAGGATTGCTTCTTTGTCAAGGGATGCAAAGAACATATAGTGACAGTTCTTATATCAATACTTGCTTGTATGTCAGGCTGCATGTTAATTCAGAGAGACACAAATTTAATGGTGCTGAAAATGCTAGCCGCTATTTGTGGAAATATCTCAGGAGGATGAACTTATAAGTGTAGATATTAAAGGATCTTCTTTATATTTTACAAATTAATTGTATTTTGTGTGTAAAGAGAGGAACCTTTTTTTTCTTAATTCCTTGTTGATACTGTTTGCGAAAGGTATGATTTACTTTTAAGAAAATTTGTAAATCTAACCAAATATTTCAAAAAAGCGTTAATTACGTGGTATTTTTTTATCGCTTGCTGTCTATCTTTTTGATAGTTGACGGAGTCTGGTCTGTTTGGGGCCCTTGGGGCAGGTGCACTAAAAGCTGTGGAACTGGTGAAAAGGAAAGAAGAAGAACTTGCAGCAATCCTGCACCTTTTAATGGAGGATTAGATTGTACAGGAAATGACACCAATATCGACATTTGCAATACTGATTTCTGTTCAGGTTTGGCATTTATTTTTGATGTGATTAGTCAATTTAAATTGATTTACCTTTCTCCACGGTTTATTAGGCGCTCCGCCTATAAAGACAAAACCTGATGTTTTTGCAATTCTAATAAACGACAGGTGTTTGTTATATAGGCGCATGGGCCTATATAATTTAATTAGAGGTGCTGTATATCCCTATCTTCAAAACACCGGTAAGGTGTTTTCCAAAAGGAGTTTGTTCTTGATGTCCGCCTATTTTAGTGCTTACTTTTGCGTCCATTTTTTCTGTAACCAATTAGATTTCATGTAAACACCTTTTCGATCCTTTCATTGTATG
>JAAAKL020005604.1:0-19070 GCA_010016065.2 Carybdea cf. marsupialis auct. non (Linnaeus, 1758)
GCCCAGCTCCCGTCAATGATTTCTGTTAAAAAAATTAGCCTCCCTTCTCAAACGAAGTCAGCTAAGGGGTTGAGCATCATTTACGTTAGGCCCCCCTAGTATTACACTCTTTTGAACCACTCCTTTGTCTCATTTTAGACTCTGAACGATGCCTATTGTTTAATGTAATGTTTTGGCAAATGGCTCACAATCGCTCTCAAAAGCTCTCACCAACATGTTCTAGTTCAACTAGTCAAAAGCTTTTCCTAGTCTACGACAGCAATATACAAAGGGATGTGAAATTCTCTGTCAATTTTCATCATAATTCTGACATTAAGATCTGATCCCAGGTTCCAATATTCTAACGAAATCCGATCTGCACTTCAGAAGCCTGTTCGACTTCGTTTTGCTTTGAACTCTGTAACAAGATGCGAGGGGAAAATCTTAAGAGCATGATTGATGGGAGCGATGGTGCGACGATACACACATTCGGAGGCTCCATCGACTTTCGGTTCCATGACGACAATTTATCTCAGCCAGTTAGTCAGCCATTCACCTGTTTTTAGGATCTTGTTGCATAACCTGCATGTGAATATCCTTTCTTTTATGATTGTTGGTATTAAGTTGTTCAGCAGGCAGCTCATCAGCTGCAGTGGTTTTTCAACTCGGTAGTCATCTATTCGCATCTTGTACGTCTGATAGGAAGATTAGAGTCACTTGACCTTTTCCCTCCTCAGTAGTGAAAGAGCATGTAGTAGCGTTGTCATTAAAAACCGACTGTTTTTCAAATCAGTCAGGATCCGATCATCTGCGCTCTTGACATTTCTATGTCGAGACTAGAGGCCTTTCCTGATTATATTGATGACTTCGTAAGCTTTTCGTTTTGTGTCAACGGGTTCCATCTTCCATTGCCACTCACCTCTCATACAATCATACATGCTTCTCTGTCGTTGCTGCTCTTTGCAACACACTTTTGGCAGCTCGATATCTTTTCATGTTATCATCAGTAGTCGTTTGTCCATCAGACGCAGAGTAACATTTGCAATCCATGGTTCATAAGCTATTCATGGGGCCCATCCAATTGCTTCTTCAGCTCTTGAAATGATAATACCCTTTATATCAAAGTATAGTTCATCGTTTTGAGTTCTTGGTCAAGCAACCCCAAGGCATCAAACTGCTCTCTACATTTTAGGCCTCTCTTCCTTACTAAATTGTCAAGCGCGGCGAGGTTTAGTCTAAATATGTTGTCCTATCACTGTCTCCCGTTATCCTAAGCTTAGGCGTTGCGCTCACACAATCAACCCTAGGTTATGCTCTTGAAAAGATGGCGTATTAAAACAGTATTTTGCTTATCATAATCTTATAATTTAGTTTCTGTATATGTCACCGGATGACTACCATATGTACCTTCATCTGTTGTGATCCTGGAGCGCAGTGTTGGTAATATAGTGACCATTTTCTTAGCAGAAAGTGACCAGAAGTTCCCCTGTTGCATTAGCAGTACCGAGTCTAAATTCAACGCACATTCCCCCAGAGGTTAAATTAGTGAAGTCACCATGTACCATAAAGACATCCTAACTTCATCATTGGTAGAGAGGGCATTGAACAGCTTCATAAAAGCAGTCAACATCCTAGTGGACGGGGTCCTGACTTGAAATGCACGTACATTATCCTTTACTGAACGCCCATTATGACAGCAAATTAGTTGACGAGTCCTTTGTAAAAATGACGGTAATTCCTACCTTATGTCGATCACCTACAGAATATGTAATATACAGAATAAACAAGCATTTTCTCCTTCTTTATTGGTGAAAAAAGCCGTTGCATGTGCAGTGAGTCTCTGTAATTCCAAGGACCTGGGCGTTAAATATTCACATCTCACGAATAATATTGGTCATCTTCCCTTCCTGGTTAAGCGTCTGAGCATTCCATGTGCCTAAACGAAATTTTGCGATTTATGATGAGTCTAATACGAGTCCCACTGTGAGGATCGGTCACGAACTTGCTTTGGGCCCTCGCCGTCATAAACTGCCACAGGGGTCACCGACGTGGATTCGTTCTCTGCTTCAGTAGCATGAAGATCGAAAAGTCCCGTGGAGGGTTTAGGGCCATCTTCCACCTCTCCACTTCTCGAAATGATGTGTGCCAATGTTTCACATCGGGCGTGCTTCGAGTCGGCAAGTCCTGAATCATCTCCTGACAATGATATGAATCCCGTTGACCTGTAATAGGTTCTTCCTCTTTTCCAGACTCCCATCTAACGAGACTATCACGTGCCACAGGATATTTTCAAAGAAGCATGTCCTTCGCTATTGTATGATTAACTAACGATAAATAAGATGTACGAAGCATCCATATTAGAACCCAAACCGCAGTGTGGGCTGACATCTATATCACCAATAAAACACACAAGTGCCACTTTTGGCATCGATGAGGTCTGATATGTACATTCAATTTGAGGAGATGGAGCTTGTACCAGACAAGGAACAAAACAAATATAATATTGAGAAGACAACAGAGGAAGGAGATATATAAGAAAGTATGAGGGTGCTTATTACCTCGCTTTGGAATACTTCTGGGCAGGAACTTTCCTTTTATTAAGGATTGTGCCAACTGCATCACCATATTATTGCGCGGCTTACTCCATGGAACTCATTTATATCAGCCTAAAGAGAGTAGATCATGTATAAAGCTTGTTTTATTTCCTCCCGCAGTTCAATGACCTAAACGACACTGTTTCCAAGTATTAAACATCCGCTGTTAGTGAAACTCCCATTTAATGTTAGATGAAAAAAGGAGACCTTCTTGACATTGTTTAAAACATTGCGAACCCCTTTTTGTTGTAAAGAAAAGTCAATAATTTGCATGCTTGAAAAGAAACTTGATCTCTGGAATACCATAATTTCCTTTCGTTTGAGTTCGTAACCAGGTTTATCATAAATTTTTTCTGCCTTATTCTATAATATCCTCACAATGAAGCTTCTGGTTCTATGTAATTGAGATAAAACTTTAAAAAAACCTAGAGATATTATTGTTGAATTATCATTATTATTATCATTTAATTATTATTATTAAATCCTCTCTTCTCAATACGTAAATGAGATACTTTGAAAAGTCTAATTAAAAGGACGACTTATTGGTGTTATTAACAGCTCCCAGATATATTTGAGAGCGTGAGACCCTGATATTTATAAAAGTTGATAACAATTGGAAGAGCAACACTGCCCTGTTTCAACGTCTCTTGGCTGACTTCTAATACTAAGGCAAGAATCTGACAATCCAGTCTGCAGTGAACGGTGGATAATTGCATTTACCAAACAGGGAATAAAAGGCCTATATTGAGAGTTACTAAGTATTTTTGAGGAAAGAGAATTGTTATTTCAATCTGTTTTCTCAGCAGAATCTACTAATCTGATGTTGTATTTCACAGAGATGATAGGTTGCTCAATGTCGAATAATCTATTAACAGATCATCGATTACTCTATTTACTGCTTGTTTTCCTTGCTTCGATGAAAGTTACCTAAATGTCTACTTTCTTGCCTTATATATAGAATTCGTCTTGTTTATACAGGTATCATTAGAAAGAAATATAATACTCTAGAACATTCCGGAAATTTCCAGTGTGTTCTATAGAATCTTGTGGAAGGTTATAGAATCCTATAGAACCAGACAGAACATTCTAGAATGTTCTAGAAGGTTATAGAATGTTCTGGAAGATTACGAAATGTTCTGGAAAACTAAAGAACTTTCTTGAAGAATCCAGATTAATCCATATATCTACTTATTCATTTCCTCTATTTCCTTGCAGAACAAAGGATAGCGAGTTCCTTCAACTGAATCTGGTCTGCTGCATCCATCTTAGCATCATCCTACTTCAGGTCTAGCTCTTTTAGGTCCTTTCAAAGTGTGCAGCACTAAAATATAGTCGGATTTTATTTTCTCAGCTTGCAGCTCTCTGGTAACCATGACAGATCATCTTGTGGTTATCTGTGTTCTGGCAATGTGTTACGTGCCCAGGGAATTTCCGCCTCTTGAGAACGTCTGATATGTTGTCTAGCCCAGTTCGCCACACGACCTCATTATTTGTGATGTGGGCAGCCCATAATAGGTTAAGTATTGAACAAGGAATAGTCTATGGAGATCATCATGTTTGTTTATGATGCTAGCTATGTCTTCATTTGCCGCATATGCAACTATAGCAGTTTAAACTACAATTGACAAATAGAGACCGCTCTTTTCCCGCAGCAGCTTGAATTTCCCGCTGCAGCTTGATTTCCCGAACTTTCTTCAATACATGGTTTTACACCTGCCATGGCGTCCCATCATTGGTGAAAATAAAACCCTAGGTACTTGAAATTTTGTTCGATTTCCAAGCTGATGCCTGCTTCTTTTATTCGAGGATTGATTCATACATCAGTATTCATTGTCTTGCTCTTTGATAGTTAATGCGGAGGGCTACATTAGCTACAATACAGTTGAATTTATCAGTTAACTACTGTAATCCCTTAAGTATGTACTCCCATCTTACGTGTTCTCCGCAGACACTGATAAGGTGCAGTTCATCTCATTTAATACCTGCTTGAGTGTCACTTATTGCCTTTTTCATCAAAAAGTCAATGACAATGACGAACTAAACAGGAGACTATACAAATCTTTGTTGTATTTCTGCAATGAAATTAACCATTTCAATGCCCTCTTCATTTGAATAGATGCATCACCTGGAATTATGACGTAAAGACTCAAAGGTCTGTTCATACCTGTCTGGAAGGCAATAGCACAGCAGAGAGTGGGACAGGGACGCTTTCAGGAATCTGTAAAACGCCTTTAAGAAATCAATGTCATGGGAAAAAAGTGCTTATAGAACTGTTGGCATTACTCAATGTTGTCCCGTAAAATCAAGATCTTTTCTGCACAGTACCTTCCTTTCCTAAATCAAGCTTGTTCTTCACGAAAAGGCCAACGTATTACCTTTTTAGGTCTGTTTGGTTTCACTGTACAGAGAATTTCCTGGTACTGACAACAAGGTAATTCGTCACAAACTGAGACTGCCACTTCGGAGCATCTTTTATCGTCATGCAATGGCACCAATGACCAGGGAGTTCTTCTTTCTGATCAGACCTGGTTAAATAAGAACCTAATCTAATAATATAATTTACCATTGCTTACTCCATATTAACGTCTTTCAGCAGACATATCATACATAACAGCTGCTTTTTATTCTTTTAAGACGTCAATGACTTTTGCTATCTCATTTTTAATCAGGTTTGTACATGGGAACATTTAATTAATCAAAATCTTGTTCGATGTCAAGGTCAAATAGTTCCCGGAAGATGCTTGATTTAAATCACCGTCGCGATGCTCTATAGATCTCTAGGAGTGTTCCTCACTAGTGAGTACCACATGCTTCCCATCAATCGTTATTGGTACAGTGTTCCAACTAATACTTCCACCAAACTCCCTGACTGCCCTGTAAAGTGACTTAATCTCTTTAAATTTGTATGCGTCTTGTGCTTTCACTGCTTTCCGCCAAATATTACATCATATCTCAGTGGCAGCTTCTCTTGACCTGTTCATCCAGCTGTTTGTACTTACGGTCTTCTGCTCTTCCTTATTTTTTTGTTTTATATTGATTTCTTACTGCTTTGCTACTTTTACTTCTATCAATATTTTTCATTAAGTATCCATATCGAATCGCTCTCTGCTAGTGCCTTTCTTTATCTGCAATTTCGCGGTAACCCTAACAAAAAAATTGAGTCAACCATGGTTTAAAAAAAATGTTTATTCAATATCTTTGGAAGTCAGTTTATTGAAGGAATTCGGTTCCAAATTACCTCTTCTCTTTTGCAGAGAGGTATTATGCAGAGATGTAGGCTGTAGAGAGATATTCTAGGAGCATTTCGGGCTCTTTAACTAATCAAAATACTCTATTTACTGATTTTATTTAAATGTTATTGTGAGCAAGCATTAAAACAATTTTGTTTTGAAGTCTCCTGGGATCACAAGCACCGGCCCGGATTATATCGATTACCTATCAAGAGAGCTGTATGGAGTCAAAGATAGAGTTAAGAATTTTTTTAATAACTTGTATTTCGCTTATGTTATCAAATCGTTGATTCCTTGACCGTGCCACGTTTTTCCAGCGGAGAGTTAAACACAAAATTAGGGACGAAGTGGCTTATCACAGATCATGGCTCTTCAACCATCCCAAAACAGCACTATTTGGAAATGTCAGACCATTAGACAAATGTTCTGGCTACTTTCAAACTCCTAAGAAGGTCACCAATGAGCTCGAGGTAAGTGCCCTCCTTACAACTGTGGGAGTGATAACAACACGGCCACCCACTAGCAAGAAAACATCACACACTGACAGTTTATGAAACATGGAGAAATGTGAAGCTAGATGAGGGTAACTGCAATGATGAGTTACTTCTATTATGTTGCACGCTGATTGCTAATAGTTAATTTGAACTCCATGTAAGAACGTGATCCTTCCCTTTCATTACTTAAATGGAAACTAGTTATAAACTGCATGAAGTTGTAAAAAAGATATTTGTACTGAAAATCTTTTTTTCTCTGACACTCCTCAGAGTACAAAAGTATTAGAATAGAGCTGTTAAAAAACATTGAAACTAATTTCCAATTGTGTTTTAAACTAGCAAATAAGGATTCGAACTGCCAGCATGGTATAAATTTGACCAATAAGTTCTGTCTTTTCATAGTGTCTAGTTGGTCAACCACAATCGATTATGTCTACAAAGCATCAGTTTTCTGGCCTTGACGTAGACACATTCCAGAACGCCCATGAGAAAAGTCCACATTAAGAGGCCATAGCAGTCACAGTCTCTTCTATTGCCATTGCACGTCTTAATTGTACTCGCTTACCTGTTCAAACTGAAGTTTTTGTATCACCATGAAGAGATGGAGAAATGCCTCGGCAGATATCGTAGAAAATCAGCGATAGTAAAAGTGAGATAAGGTACCACCGACATTTGAATTCGGATCGCTGGATTCAGAGTCCAGAGTACTAACCATTACACCATGGAACCAAGAGCAGATAGGTTGGGAATCGAAACCACCCTGGCTGAGCGCAATGCTTTACCAGTGAGTCCATCACATTAACAACTCGGCCACCTCGTCACATTTCAGATTTGAAGAGTGGCATCAGATAATTCTTGAAAATGTTGGCAAGAGCTCAAACGTTAAGTGCAAGCAGATGCGTAAATGGCGTAAATGGCAGAAGCTCTTATTGACATTTGAACTCGAAACTTTGGATTCAGAGTGAAGAAGGTTTGCAGATAAACTGCAGGATTACACCTATTAATGATGCCATTGGACTCCACTCAGGCAGAGCCCAACGAATCATCAATGTACTGCCTTAAACATTCAGCCACCTCGTCCCACTTAAATTATTTGATCGCCATCCAATAACTTGCAAAATGTCCGGTTTGTTTAGAAGATTACGTTACGAGTCGGTAACACTGAGGAAAGTGACGTCTGCATCCACCCAGATTTTAATTGGAATCACTCAACTGCAAGGATTTCTATTTTCTTGATAGGGAGATTGAGTGTGTTGTTTGTAATGTATCTTTTGTTTGACTATTATCATTTTCTAGAGCGACCATGTTTTCTGTTTGCATTGGAGACTCTACTTGATACACAGTTTTTTGATACTAATAAGGGTTATTTTGCAATGATTGTCTTCTTTTAATGGAGAAGGTTTGTCTGCTATTTTTGATTCGCCTGGGCCTTTAAACGGAGGTACCAGAGTGGTACAGTAGTGTATATGATGCTGTTTCTTAAATATGAGACAATGTGGAAGACCTGGTGTTAAGGTTTCTACTTTAGGCTACCATTCAATCTGTACATACCTTGGAAATATTGTAAATGGATTAGGAGCGTCTTAGCATGTTTGCTGGGTCTAAAGTTGTTAATTTTCTATCCCATCCCTTATATGTTTGCTGTTAATAGTTTTCATATACGTCACGTGTCTATCCCACCTTTTTTCGGGAGCATGACTCAACGCTCATTGTTTAAACACTTAAATTACATGTCCCTTGACTCTTACGTCAATTGGTACAACTCTTGTCCCCTGCAATGGAATTACTTCTTAGTCTTCTGCTGTTAACTGTAAATGGGATCAAATTGCACGCCTATAGCCCTTAACGCTGACCTCTCAATTTCAAGAAATACATAAAAAGTCCTACTACCTAAATTTAATTACAGCTTCCTTGTTTTTGATAGAGATGTAGGGTTGCTACATACTGTAGTAAGTATTTGGTACTTTAAATCGTTTCATTCCAAACAAAAAAATTTCATTTAAGAGTTAAGTATGAACAGCACCTGAAACCCACAAAGCAGAATTTTTTGAAACTGAAACTATGTAATCAATATCTATATTCATAATTATATCTCCATTTAAAAATATAATCTCATTTGTTCCCAAAATTCGTGCTAGGGCTTACTTGAAGAAAAATATGTTCGGCATACTTTATGGTGTTGCTAAAATTTGTCATGGATTCAAACATATACGTTCTCTTTTGCCAAAAAGGTTCCCCTTGCCATCCCAGTCAGGCTATGAGATGCCTCTCACTGACCTCGCGTACTTAATGTTTGCTCGCATAGGTGCTCGCATAGGTGCTCGCATAGGTGCTCGCATAGGTGCTCGCATAGGTGCTAATGGATATATTCCTTTCAGTACGCTTAAAAAAGCCTATTTAAAAATGCTTTGAGACAAAATAAAAATGCAATAACTAATTTTCTTAGCATTTCGTCACTGACCATATCATAGACTTCCTCATTTTGTTATGTGATAGTTGACAAAGGTCCATCAATAAACAAAATGGTTTTGCATGTTATTAAAGCAAAGTCAACTAAAGTACTGGCTTAAGGACATTAGGATACTTTTTCGTAATTGCGGTTTAACAAATTCGCCAAATTCCATCAAGAAAACACCACTGCCAGTCAAAACCACTATTTAAGATGTACGGTTTGGTGCAAAAATTCAGACATTAAGCCTACAAAATATCGTTTAATTAAAGGCATTCCCTACTGTTATTACGAGCTACCCTTTGATATTGCGCGGAAAAAGCCATAAAGTCGTAACTTTTCTTTCAGGAAATAACTTTAAGTTGAATTGTTAGAAACAACGGCTTCATGTTATCTTTGCATTGTGTCTTGACAGAACCTTGAGAATCCATTAACTGTTCCTGGAATAAGATGTAAACAGGTAGGGAAGAGGAAAGCCAGGTCTGCTTGAATACTCTGTTTGAGTAGAGTTTGGTTTCATATAACTACATGTTGGGTTAGGTTTTGTTTAATAGGGGTATATGCAGTTTGTAAGCTTAGCATTCTTACGTTCTCCTACGTTGCGATTTTCGCTGGCAATTTAAGTCATCTGTTACAAAAACTTATTGTCATTATTATTGATGATAGGCAGAAAAATGGCAGTACGTCAGGAGTGGGTGAAATACGAAGGACTACTTTCATGGTTATCTTGGATTGAAACAAATGCAACTAGATTGGGAGGACGCAAGGAAATGTGCATGGCTTGAAGACATACATAGGGGAGTATAGTTCATCACAAAATAGGGGCTATTCATCTATGACCTTGTTGTAAATTACATCACTGTGACACCAGAAGACTTTACAAGAAATTCTTAACCGCAGGTCATGATATTGCCTCTGCAAGTTTGGAGTGTACTATTGAACAGTGAACAGTGAGAAATTTTGAACAACGGAATGTTGCCGAAATAAACAGCAGGTGAAATGATGTTTAACTGTTTACCTGCCATTGTAAACTTAGATGTCACAAAGTGACAAACTAAAGGCTCTTGTATGGTAACAATAAATAACTGTGGATAAATGTGCACCAGTCATTCATAGTGAAATTGAAATTAAATATCGAAGATTGAAAATCTGATTAAACTAAACTTGAAACAAATACAGGGATACAATTACCATTGTTACATCTTTACACATTCCATAGGTATTGTTGTGTATAAATCCTATCGTTATCATGAACATTTAGAACCTGAAACTGACTCAGTTTCACTCAAAATTTGCTCAACATATCGCTGTAATCCGTTGGTGCTAAATATGACAACTAAAAATTTATGATTGCTTCACATTTCTCATACGAATTATCAACGATAAAGGGTGCTTGCACTAATCAAATCTGGTTACGTCTAATTCCTGTTTGGCGTTTGCAAACATTAATGTAGGGCATCAGGAAAGCAGAGCTTTTGAAGAATAGTTGGAAGCAGTCCATGTATACCTGATAATCTATGGTAAATACAAAGACAGCTGCTTCTTTATCTGTAAAATAAAGACACCATTTAAAAGCAGAAATAGAGACGCACGCTAAACTCGATGATAATATAGAGTTATTGAAAGATCAGCCGTTTGATCAGTAGATGTGAGAATCACAAGAAAATAAGTTACACAACGTAGGTTGACTACAAACGTGAACAGTGAATCGACGAACAGTGGCGGGTATATGGGCTTCCAGAATGTAGCTCCAGACAAGTGCAAAAAACGAGCAATTGTACAGACCTATGTAAAAGAAGCATACAACAGCTGTTCCTACTGGAACACCTTTTTACATAAAGAAATCAAAGTTCTTAGGCAGGTGCTTGTCAAATAAACATCACCTCTAAATGTTGTCGATCATACGATTGAGATCTCAGATAATTGTCGTTTAGACCGTGCTTACTTCACTATTGCCGAAAAATGATGACATGGTAGCATGCAAATGACCTTTACGCGTTCACTGTGGAACTACTTACTCAGGTTTCAAAGTGTCTCTTAGCTGACTAATGGTTAAGGTATGTACTCAGGGAATGAAAACTACCATAAATTATATTACCGGGTGTGTGTGCGATTCTTACTAATTCATAGGGGTAAAATATATTTACCTTTAAAAGAAACTTACAGTTGAGGACAGGAAACGTATATGTACGCGTGCAGTAACATAAGCACAATGGTACAATAACTAGACATTGTATGACTTCACAGCATTTGTTACTCTACTACTTGATGTGTTATATAACTGTATCTAATTTTTAGGGCTTTGATGGATTCACCCGTCGATATCGACACGTGAGGACTCAACTGTGCAATCAGTTGTGCAACCTACTCAGAGAATAAGAGTGAAACTTGGCTGAGTAGACCACAGTCACTTGTACCCTTCATGTGTTCTTCAAGCATGTTCAGCTTGACAGATGTATAACAAGGCTGGGCTATCCAAACACAGGTAAATCCATCCGACAGGCTTCTTGAGTTTCCTCTCTCAAATGTCACATGGACAGGGTGGGCACCGTAACCATGGTAAATAGAAGTTGTCAAAGCTCCCCAGTGCTGGGATCGAACCCGGGGTTCGTAGTTTTCAAAGAAGGCTTTTTAGACTACACGGCTACACGCTCAACTACTCAATAGAGCTTACTGCTGACAAATTGATGTATCAAATGACCGTTTTCCTTTTTTTGAGTGTCAATATGATATTGACATTACTTATTTAGTTTACATGTGTATCTATATCTATTTCTATATATCTTATGTTTTAACCTATAAAGTATAACATAAGAATGATACCAAGTTAAAAGATGGCAAAGGATCCTGTTCTCTTAGTTCTGACGTCACTGTGACGTACAAACTGTGTCAGTGTTATAGGACCATGAGTTAAAATGTAAAATGAGTTAAATTTTTTGGTCGAGATAATTTACAGAGCTGTGAATTTTAATTGCTAGAAGAGTCATACTTTAGTTATCCTGTTTAATTATCAAAGAGTAGTTAAAATGTATGCAAACATATTTCAAAAATGCATGAATGATACTTCATTTAAGTCAGCTGTAAAATTCGGTTCAAAACTGATCGTTTATGTTGCCTTCTAACATCATAACTCAAGAAGGAGAATCTGCAGCTGACTGAAACTTTTTGCAAAAACATGTAAAGGCGGTGGTACAACCACATCTTATAGATATTGTAACATATTTTCTGGTAGAACACAAATATCTTTTTCGTCATGCTCTTGCAATGCCCACAAGAAATGCAAATTGAATAAGTCTCTTCTAAGCCCAGAACAGTGGACAGATTCTTGTATTTTATCAGGCATTTTATTTGCTCATTTAGTAGCGGCAAGCCGTGACTGCGTGGGCCAAGGGATCAAATCCCGATCGCAACCTAATATTCTGTTTCTGCAGTATCTTTTCAAATGACATAACAACAAGACTGGCGAAACAGGTTTCAAGACAATGAGTACAGACTTCGACAGGTCTAGAAATTGAAAGTAACTTCCTGTTGTTAAAGTCTCCTTACCTTATACTCTTCAAGCCAAAATATAAATAATCGAGTAAACAGTATGTAATTTAGTGACCTTCCTTTTTGGAAAAAGAAGAGAGAATGAGGAGTTTGTCGAGTGTTCAATGTAGATTAATAGGAGTAATAATAAGTAAATACTTTTTATGAAACATCAAAGAAGTCAATGCCTGCACTTCAAGATACGAAAGAAGATTTGTTTGTCTAGTAGGGTGTATCTCAAATTTTATCTTCAAACATTGGTGAATATTTGCTATTAAATCTTGAAAATTGTTTAGCAACTTAGCAGTATTTACTCTATCTAAGTAACTGTAACATGGAACATTCACTTAATTGCTTTATATCTTGTTTCATGACAGTTTCCTCTTTATGTAGAAACAAATAGTCATCTTGGAAATCCTCCTCTGCTTGCCAGTAAGGTCACCTAACTAGTAAGCGATGACTTGCGGAGGGTATTTAATGCTTACACATGGCCACTGGTAAGAGCATACATGTCCTTTCGCACAATTGCACTCTTTCTTTTACTGTCACTAGATCGGCTGTCGATCATGGAGTTCAATATCAAAAATGACATGGTTGATCTTGATCATCTGGTGAGGGGTGAGCAGTGGAGTGTGAAGATTTGCGCAGTAGTTAAAATGAGTATTACTCATGCAGGTAGCAAGTAGCATGATAAGAGCAATGATATATACACTTGTATGTGATGTATCAACAATTTTGGCCCCAGTCCATTCTCTATGGATCAAACCCTTGGGCCTCGCAGACATACACGTCTTAGTTCTGCAAGATATTTTTAGCAAACTATCAGAGGTAACAACTCCGAGACAAAACAGAGTACATTACTGATACCGAGGCAGGAGTTATTATTGCTTATTTTAGATCATCAATGGCTTGTTAACTATGAATCAAAGTAACTTGTTGATGAGGTTTGAATTGAATGGACGTCATTTTACTAATTCAACCTTTTGCAAGGTGAGGCGCGTCCATAGCAGAATTTAAACCACTTGATAAAAAGCGCAAAAAACTCAAAATCGCAAGTTACTGAAGGCAAAAGTATCCTTTTAGACGCTAATTAGTACTTGAAAAAAGGCTTGCACGGTCAAGTTTGTTATTAATACACTTCATCGAAGGCTCTAGGCTCCGTCAGCTGGGATGTTTTCCTACATGTAGAGGCGGGGACCCACGGTAGCAAAATAGACGAAATGTGGAACAGGTTTATATATATATATTTATAATATCAACGCTTCTTAACTGCACTGAGATCAAGCTTAACAAAAGCAAGCAAGAGTAAGCGAGCTTTCTCTGCCACCTGTTTATTTACGATTGCGCTCGACAGTTTTTTTAATACTTCGGTCGGGCAGCTCATTTACTGTTCACCAAAATACCCTTATTTTCATACGTAAAAAATGCAAACAGAACGTTTGTTTTGAGTGAAGTCACTAAGTGTGATAAAATTCTTAAAGGAACATTGAGTTGATTGTCACGAGTGCGCACTTCTATGTGAAAGTAGTGCAGGCTTTTTTGCCGACTTTAGTTAAACCATCGCAAACTTTCAAAATTCTCCTCCACAAACCCTATTGTCAAACTACTACAAATTTTGCACTACTAGACATGGCCGGCCTTCGTGAAGACGTGACACTGGAATTTGCCACGACGTTCTTGCATTGAGAACGTTTGGATTATGCTTCATCAGGAAAGCACTCCTTTAGTTGATTAAATGCTAAACATGAAAGTATTCATTGACCTTTTGTAATCGGGTACTCTATACCGAGTCTTTGTATGTACCTTGCAGATGCGGAATGCCGTTTTTAGACAAATAATCCCGCACCCCAAAACTTTTAAAACGATTTTTCATCCCTGCTACGGCAGGCTTTTAACAGCGGCCGTTTGGCCTGTGTTTATTTCACTGGCTGAGAAATAAGGCAGTAGCGCTTGGAAAATATTGGTCGGGGGACGACAAGAATACGGGCACCCTAACAAAACAGGAAACATTAGCATTGACGTAACTTTGGGTTATACGTAATTGTAGCATCTATTGCTTCCACATGATATAGTTACTTTTCTAAAAAAAATGCCCATGAAAATCCCAGAATCTTCTCATACTTTGATATGCAGCGAGCTTGTTTCGCGGAGCTGTTTATCAGGTTCGTTTCACCATGTCTTTGGACTTATTGGGTTTACTTATGTTCAGCCAGAGTGCTCTCTTGCATTCAGGAGAACACGTGCTTATTCTAACAAATAAAATATTGCTGTTGATCTTCAATGTTTGAAGTTTCCATGTCAGTAAGCTATTCTCGACTGGATTATAAAAAAACAACGTACTGACCACGTCTTCTATTAGTAATAGTACAAGTCATGTTATGAAATAACTGTACAACTGTAGTTAGGACCTAGCTGCCATTCGAGGTCTGCACTACGAAGTAAATTGTTACATTTCAGCATTGGGTATTCAAACTGAGCCAAACATGGCTATTCATTAGCACATCTCATATTATTAGAACACGAAAAGACAAGGGCTTTCGTGATAACAACCTCCTTGCATGGCGATGTCTCGCAATTGTTAGGTTACATTTGAAGGACGTCCGGTCGTCGGTACTGGGATTAGGTGCGAAAGACCAATTCTAGATCGGTGTAGGCTCTGTTTTATTTCCAACTTGAAAGTCACATCTAACACATCACTATGGCACACAAAATACTCCTATTTACATAAAACAAGGTCTCGCCACAGCTAGGGGCGTCCCTCCGCTCCATCTAAGCGATAACGCTTATACCGTAAGTTGGAACGAGGGATGTGGTAATACAGTCTTGAAGTCAAGGGGTTCTCACCAAAAAGTTGATAAAGGGTGCTGCAAATGTGCCCTGGATGCGTACTGATCTCGCAAAAATGAAATAAGGATTCTGTGTTGAATCGTGACGTCAGTAAACACACTTTGACCATCGCACATTTTCATATTCCATCTACTAGCACATTTACAGAAAAACATTCGAAGAGGAAATTCTTTAACAATGAGAATAATTGATTGGAAAGATATCAAATGATACGCTAATAACATTTAAAATGTTCCACATCCAGTGAGCAGAAATTTTAGACCGGTCTCAAAAAATGCAAGTGAGTCCACAAATCGACAGGTTAAATTGAGACCATTAAACTAAAATTAAAATTACTAAGTCATACTCCATGATGCGGTCCTTCAGTATAAACAGGCGATGCTCGACACTTGAGCCATATCTTCTACTCGATGTCTATTGTTAGGTAGAGGTGGGCCAGATGTATTAGGCATGCAAATAATCCCATGAGCTTTGGGTCCCAAACACTCCTCGAGCTATTCCTTTCAGTGCAAACAAAATACATTGTAGGCGCAATTCTGCTAATGCGACGTAATCAAGGCACTAACACGTGATACTTAGTTCAGATGATACGATTTCGTTCTCACCATATTGTGAATACTGTCATGAAGGTTCATCACTTTTCTTCAAAACATTAAAAGATGTGAAGGCTAACCTGTAGCTTCAATGTCTATCAATAGATTTTTATCACCAGACTCGGGGATTAGTTGCTGCTGAGACAAAACCAGCATAGGCAACTTTTGTCTCAAGTTTGTAAGAATATTACATTTCTTCAAATTGTTTTGTTTCGAAACGCGTCAAACTTGAAACTTGCCTGTTTCAATAAACGTTCAACATAGATGCAAAGATTGAAATTCACAAGCGTCAACAGGAAATACTCTGAAACCCTCGTAAGAAGCAAGAAAATCACCGAATCGCTTTCCGATGGTAAATTCAACGTTACTTCCATGCATTACTGGGGTAAGCTCGGGCCATCCAAGTGTAGTTTCCACTGTAACAATATTCTGTATCATCTCACCTTACATGATTACCACTTATGAGGCATTTAAGCACAAGCGAGGATGGCTTAACTTGTATAAGGAACATTGGTACTCGTACACGATATCATGCTTTCAATGAAAAAAGCGTTTAATAATTTTAAAAGATTGCTAACAACACCTTTAGAGCTGCTTTTTGTCTTACGCCATCTTTATATACCAAAGCATTTCCACTATCGTTCCTTCACCTTTATGACATTTGAACATCTGTACTGAAGTTCAAAATACAACATAGGGATCCACTCTAACAAATCGATATCTCAAACTCAGAACTTACACCATGCGCAAGGCTATCACATTATCGGCCTCTATATCAATTTATCATTCCCTCTATAAATGCATTGATACAGTCTCAACAGAATGCTAGAATAATGAAGTACGTAATGTCTCTGTTGCAATGGCTAATTTCTTTCTTAAGACACAACTCTAGTACAGTCAATCATTACGAACCCGACTCACTATGTCTTCAGCATTGAAATTTAAATGACTTGTAAGGTGGAAGTAGGTATAATGTTAATTTTTGTTCATTCGCATTTTATTTCTACACATGTAAACTTTCGCAAATACACAGACAGAAACACGATTGTGCTGCTTCTCGAAGCAACAGGCAGCGGGATGGCAGCTCCCGCTCAGCGAGTTATTTTCACTATTTATGCCATTCAATTACTAACTACCCTCATGTCTCATAATTGCGTGTTGTTAAATCAAAGGGTTAGACAAACTGACGATAGAATCACCCCTCTTCCTCCAGATCGCCATCCAAAACACCACTGCCAAGAATCCCACTGTACTGACATGGAAGGAACTAGCTCTGTCTAGAATCCTCCAGGAGTTCACGCTAAACGTAGTCATGGGACGGAACGCGAGCATGTGTTCCAACGGCTGCCATCTGTAACCCTGCATCTTCTTTCATAGTAAAATTGTTCTTGTGGTGTGGGCACTGCGTGCGAGCGATGCTTCACCCTACATAAAGGGGTTCGTTGCTTTCTGCATTCCAACTTGCGACGTCTACCAGGATACAAAATAAGGAAAGAGCTTAGTTGTCTGCCCTTCCCTAACAAATAGATGAGGCATTGCACTTTCTCACTACAAAGCCCAATCTAAAATAAGCTACGTCACTTTCCTCTTAGTCAGAAAGTTAAACAACTCGATTTAAATAAACTTGTACGAGCCTGAATCCACCTTGTGATGAATGCACTCCTAGTTGAACATCACTTATTATTAATTTTCAGTTCTCCAAGTGACCATTTCTACGACGCATATAAACTCACTTGAGGCTAAAAAGTGTTGTGCAATTACACGGAGAAAACCAGTTTAAGCATCCCAGATTCATAGTTCTACAGTCCCAATCTTAAGAGGGTAGTCTAGAATAGTAGACAAGGGCACACAGAGTTTGAGAATCCTAAAAACAAGGTTATTAGTTTACAATACAGCCGAGTCAAGAAACAGCGAACTCAGTGAAGTCTCCCTCTATAAATGAAGCATTACATCGATTATTATAATACTCTATTAACAGTTGCTACTCTGCAAGAAAGTGGAAAAGAAAACCTGACACATGCATTAAAATAACCTTCCAAAATAGGGTATGTAACAAGGGCACGACAATTGATCATCTTGGTTGTCATCTTTAACTACAAATAATTACTGAGCAACTAGTTAACAGTAATGCGGCCATAAAAGCTTTTGAAAAACTAGACCGAAACACAACGCACAGTCTAGATAATAGCATGGGACTACCGTACTGTGTACAAGGTTGTACAGGGCTATGGGATTATGATTATCTAGATCAGTATTTTTCAACCTGCTTCACTATAACCCCCTCCCCCTACAAGATCCGTCCTAATTGACTCCAGTCGCTTGAAAGTCCCTCTTCAAAGTTCTATCTAGTATTACTCATCACCAAAACAAAAACTTTCCATAAGTGAAATGTCCCTGAAATTGCAGTACAACACAATATTTCAATCTCGCTACAAAGCATACCCCACTATGTTTTAAAGGTAATCAGGCTTTCACGAATTTCAGTGCATGCCTTACTCAAGTCCTTTTCGTAATCGTTACTCTTAATACTCCTTTTAGGTGATCAGTACTCTACAACTTCCACAATAAATGTTATTAATACATTTGTGCGTTATTAAAGCCTCAAAATACATAAAATCCACGGTATTTGACAATTAATCTTTCCTGTCTCGCCTTAAGTTTTTATTTTGCTTAACTACTGTTGCTACGTCTATCAAGCATTTCTCAGTAGACAGCAAAATAGCGGGTGAAGATATAGCTTGGGGAGATTCGCTCATGAAAATACCCGATATATTTCGGGTACGCAGGTCGATAAAACTTACCAGATTCCTCAGAGAGCAAAAGAAAAGGGGTCTTTAATGTTAATGGACAAAATCTCTGAGTGACAGTGATAGTTTCCCGTTCACGGCATCACCGACGAAGCCAGATATGTGTACAAGGGGCAAGGTAACTTCATTCGGCCACCAGTTTACTTAAACGTTTTTGCAGGGCCGTAGCGACCAGGGGTCAGGGAAGCTCTTGTCCCTAGTTTTAGTCAAAGCGTCGTTACTTACGAAATTCACTGCATAGATATTGTTTGTTTATACAACGGTCCCCCCGTGAGATCGTTGCTACGGGCCCTGTTTACATATGTTGTGCTTTCTCTTCGATCTAAACCATTGCTACTAACGAAATGCTGCAAGAGAGAGATCGATAACAAGCATCACGACAGTCGTGGATCAACTGTATTCATAAGAGCAAGATTTCACAGCAGGGGCCAATGTTATAAAACTTGAATCGATCTACTCCTGTAACAGCGTAAATTACACCTGTAAATTCCAGGGTAGAAAAACGGAGTGTTATAAAACTCTTTTCTGCACTGGAATCTACAGTAGTTG
>JAAAKL020005605.1:0-19069 GCA_010016065.2 Carybdea cf. marsupialis auct. non (Linnaeus, 1758)
TTGAGAGTTGTTTATACAGTTTATAAATGTTAATGGACAATTTTTGTTACGAGTCAATGACCTTTGCAATCGTTACAAACAATGAACGACACGTTCAAAGCTTATTTTTTGTGAGTGAGTTTTACACCTAGCTGTAATAACGAGACTTAAATCTTTCTGCCTCCCCCATAGTACGGAGATCTAGCTGTGTTAGTTTTCTGTCGAGAGATCTCATGATCTAGCAAATCCTTCAAAATATCAAGTAGATTACTAATAGGGTAAGGTTTGAAATAACACATTAAGTGTTGATGACATCTCAGAATTACAGTGGCGCGACCTGAAACACTGCTACTTCTGAGATCTTCTTTGCAACAAAGTTGTACGTTTGACTTTACTGACGTGACTGAAATGATGGTTTCATAGGAAGAAATCCATGCAGACACTTGTAGTCTCAATTTTGGATTACGGGAGTTTACATAAATGCCATGAAAATGTCGACAAATGACCCTGCCGGATTGCATGCTGGCCAGAAATATGCGTAAAGCTTGTTAAATGCTCATCCCCTGTTGATGATTACATTTCAACTTCCTAAAATATCTTGTTGAGCATAAGATGATCCTCAGCTAGCGGAATTTCATCCATCTTCTTTTTAATACAAAAGTGATAACAAAATCTAGTGAGCTGTTAGCCATTTTGAATAGAGCACCTCAGATGCGAAACCGTCGCATCGTCTGAGCAAGGCTACGATTTCCATACGACATGTCACACGACAAAACCTTATGATTTATCGCATCGTGTAACCAGGCCTTTAAATGTGTTCAAACATAAACACAGCTTAATTGAAAACCAAATTTTACTTTGACTTTTGCTTTTACAGTAAATACCATAAAAAATACGCGTTAAAAGTCATTCAAAAAGTCTTTTTTCATCATCTATATCCTTTATCTCGTCATGGACGTCTGCTATGCTATTGTAGCAACACCTTTGTAGAATCTATAAGCTAATATACATTATGATCCATTTTTAGCAAAGTTTGCTATTGAGCCCAATTTGGTCTCATGGTTTAACTTGTAGTTGCAATTAGCAATATGTAGCACACGAAAAGCTATCTTTCTTACCGAGGATGTTGGAAGCAGAATCTACTTTCATGTCTCGTACTGAGAGCTGGGTTATTGCATTAGCTGATTCAAAAAAAGTATGAATTGTTTCATATCTTACCAACAATAAATAATGTCACTATAATAGAAAAAGAGTAACTGAGACAAATACAGTTTACGTATATTTTGATAACACTGCAATATTTTGGAACGCATTCTACGGTGCAAACTGTAAAGAGAGCCTTCTGCTTTCATTTTGCGTTTTTGTACTTTAGTTCTTGATGAACCCAGGACATAAGTGAACAGTTGCAACAAAGTCAGTGCACATTTAACCAGTTACAATAAAACAAATACATGTGATCCAGTTACAATAAACCAGTACACCTATAAACAATTGCAATAAAGCCAGTAAACAAGTAAACAGTTGCAATAAAGCCAGGGCCGTTGCAAGACATCTAAGACCCAAACCCATTACGCTATGTTGTACAAACATTTGACTTGCTCCACCATACCAGCATCCAGTCTATTGTTCTCGATTTGTCATCCCAATGTTTGAGATAGGTTAATGCTCATGTTGATTTCCTCCACTACATTATTTGATTATGCACAAGGTGTGCATTGAAAGAAGTTGCAGTTGCAGCGAATAATGTATCAGTAGGATTCGACACTTTGGCTTGACTAGAACCTCTGCGGTCTTGCCTCTCCACATGCCTCTAAACATAAACAATGCATTTTCAAAATCTTACATCTGAGTAAATTGTACAAGAAAATGAGTTTGCTGACCCTCCCAACCCAGTTAGTCCTTTTAAAAATACTCACCTATTACAATTCTATTTCTAATCGTAAAATAAGACTAGTATGGTTATTACTGGTATTATTGATAAATCCAAATTGATTAAGAATATTGACAAATAACAAATTTAAAAAGTACTATGACTTACCTTATGTAAGTAAACGAAAATGGGATAATCTTGTTATACTAAATATTTCAAGGTCCTATGTCACAGCCCCATTTCTGGGTGCAAATGTAAAGGACCTCTCATGCATCACCATCTGACCTACCGGTTTTAGAGATCATTTCGTGGTTTGTGCAAACACTTTAAATTTCCTCTAGCAGCACCAAATGGTGATGAATTTTGAAGCGATGTTTATTTGTCTTCTTTAGTATATGTTTACTTGCTTCAAAGTTTTCATAAAATTGTAAAATGGGATATTGCAGCTTAATAATCAAGGCTACGTCAGACAGAAAATTGTCGGAGAGTGCTCTCCCTATGTTCCTACCTGACAGTGCGAGTTGTTACATAATCGGTCACTAAGAGTCTCTATTGCTTCCTTCGCCCTTTTCAAGAGAAAGGCCTGAGTTCATTGCCTTCCGTGCCTCTTTAGAATATAGAGAATATTACGCCCAAATTTCTGATAAAGTGATTAATACACCGACATGCAATATAGAATACTACACCGAAAAAGGAAACTATGTTTCAGGAAACGTTTCGTCTATAACTGACTTCTTCAGGTCTATCGGGAAATTACAATAAGCACTTGCAGTATAAGATATTGGTTTAAACGCGAACTGTAACATGGTACATGCCAATGAAGGTATGCAATTGTTAAGGCCTAGCTGAAAGGAGTTGGAAACGAGATTGCACAAGATTGCAGCTGGGTCAATAATAATTTATAATAATAATCTTTGTGGAGTCTGTGGTGGCTTTTATCACATTTCCTTTTCTAAAACATTTACAATCTTGTTTCACAAAGCTATCTCCAAGTATATCGCTATTTGGGTTCGAGGTTGATCCCACGTCAAAAACGTGAGCACTGCTGCAGTTCGCCACATGGCAGTATTTGGTTTTACTGGCGGAATTTAAGAACCTGTACATTATTTGGATTTAGTCGGTCTGGATTTTGATGTGCCCATCTAGGCTTCTCATTTGTAGCACCTAGCAAAGATGGTGTTCAAAAGAAGTCTTGAGATTGATATTGTTGCAACAGTCTTTCTATTGACCTTAGAACATCTTCGGAAATTGCGATTTGTAGGAAACACATCCTACATAAATTAGTTACCAATCAGATAATCGATCCGAGATTAAAAAGCAGAGTACAACTGTCATACAGTATGCACAAATGGCCCACTGTGTCAAATCAAGGAACGTCCCTTTAAGCAGGGCCAACAATGACTTGGAGACAACGATAGCGAAACACAAACTTTCGACTCCGCAAGTTTATTCCAACTCCCTTAGAAAGCCCCCTGGTAGTGATCTAAAACGAAGACAATGGGTTCTTTTGAACTGTATTCCATCTAGATATGGTCGATATGAGACGTGTCATATTGGCCTGAGAAAGGACCCAAATTGTGTTTATGGCGATACTCAGATTCATCAACACCTTTTGAATTGGCCAAATGATCAGTGTCAGAGATGATATCAAAACAGTTGATAAATCCTTTCATGATTGGCTAAATGACAGTTTGCTGGACATCTAGTTTATATATTTTCATACTCATAAACTCCAACATGTTGTTATCCGGTCGAGTCCGTGCGACCTTACGTAGTCTAATCGTATCTCTTTTCTACTTTTCCTTCATTTCTTCCACTTTATACTTCAAAAGTTAATTGTAAATGGAAGCTGTTCTTTTGCACCTGTTGAGTATTCTGGCTGTAGCATTATGAGTGTATTCTTGACACTTATTAGCTTGAAAATTTAGCTTGAAACCAGATTGTATCCAAAAATTCCGACCTTCTCCAATTGCCCTAGCAGGTAACCTAGAGTAAATAGGTGGCCTTTAGCTCTTTTAGAACTCATTTGCTGTATTTTTGTGTTCCTGGGTAATCGAGTAAAACTCGGGATCGGGGAGACAATTGACTTTCCGACCTCCCCACCGTCTTTTAGCTGCTTTTTAAGCCTACCCAAGGGCAGGGGGCGGGGTTGTTTTGCCCAACTCCAACTCATTAATGAAGAGGAGACTGAATACCTTGCTCAACAGTAATACAGTAGCAACATGAGTTGAATCTATGGAACTGATGACTTTTGAACTGCGAGACATCTGTTTTTAAGCACTCGGCCAGACTCAGTCACGCCCGACTTAAAGAAAGTACTTTTCCATTATTACAATAACTTGTAAGGAGTATAGACCTTTAACCATAACTCTTTTGACTCGTCCTTTTATAAAGCCTTGCCTGGAAGAAAAGTTTAGGGTTGCTGAGCAAGACTGTAAGAAATTAGTTAAGGAAACTGTGCATTGTTATAAAAATTACATATGCCCAGCAGGTTTTTTGAAAGAAACGTTTTGCGTATAAATACTCTAATGAGAGTATGAAGTTACTTTGATGTGAAACAGCTTGGGTTCTTAGAGTTTATTCTATTTCTCCTTGTTCTCATAAGAAAGAAGAAATGTTCTCATGATCAGTTCCAGTCGAGGATTGGTGAACACGATATGATGCTTCAAGGTAATAAATTTGAATTCATGATATAAACTGTTTATGACAATCTTTCTTATTTCCAATTATCAACTTCGTTATAATTTGCATCTGATAGAAGTATATTGCAAAGAGGTTTAAGTTGCCTACCTCTAATGTGTTTTAATGTAGCATAAAGGATCTTCGGAACGAAAACATTTTCGTTAGTATTTGAAGATGCTATGGCTGCATCTGATGTAATTCTTGATAGAGTTTCCAATTGGTTGCCTACAGATGAATAAGAGACATTTCTGTTCTGTTATAGCAAGCACTGTTGAAAGAAGGACTGTAAGGAAAGACATCACGCAAATAGAGCGCAAATATGATGAGTCAAAGCTTTCCTTATTACATTCGTGCTGCAATTTTGGCCAACAGTATAAAGTATAAGAAGGCTGCAACCAAAAGTATTAACCTGAGAAATTCCAGCTGTATTTGTCGTTGCTTGACAGTTATGTCAGAAAGAGCCATTCGCGTAAGTCGTGTGTCATTCAGAAATTAAACGCACTGTGTCCACTTTCTCATTCTTTCAATAACACAATTAATTATCATTATTATCATCATTACACTTAACATAATCATCATTATGACCGAGCAAAAGTTTCCACTTACCATTAAGGTCGTTGTTTAGCCGATTCACTGGCATTTCATCGTTACCCGCCGTTGGATTGATTGTACAACTGAAATCTCATTAGTGTCCAAAGCACCCTTCAGTTCTTGTATTTTTGACTTCCTTCTTAATTGCTAATGCTTCACTCTTAATGTTATAGTCAATAATATTTATTTTTATTAACCTTTTATCATATGTACGTAGTTTTTAATTTTTACTATTAGCAAATAGCAAGTTGTTGGAGGTTTATTGCCGATATCGTAGAACGTCAGTAGATATAAAACTTTTGAAAATTATTAAAATTGTTATCAAGGCCAAAAGAGTTTTTGCAATAAATGTAATTATTTCAATCTACGAAGAAACGAGTACATCACCCTTTTTTAAATTTTGAGCCCTTCATCTTCGTTCATATTTTACAAATCAGTTTATGAATGATGAAATCACAATTTTATATTTATTGTTTTAAGCAACTATAAATAATGTGGAAGGAAAAATGAATTTAGCTCGATAAATGGTCTTTTTTTAATTTCGTCGAAAGAAAACGAAAAATAATTTTTAAAATGTTTTCAAGATATTACTCATCTAAATAGCACTTCTAGAGCGCCTACCCGTAGGTAACAAAAAATGCAAAGTTTCAGCAAAATTGTTAGGATCACATAAACTTACACACACCCATGAATTATAATAAAGATGCGCATGTCCTACGTAACTATACCAGACATGTCGAGGGCATGTAGGCCCGCGACTCCATATTTTACCTGTTATCTCACAAATGACTTTGACAATCTTCTTAAAACATTCAGTTTTCCCCTGATTTGTTCAAAAGTATATGGAAAACACATTTTTCGGAAAATTACTAATGATACGAACAACTAAGAGTCGCCCATACACGAAACCAATTAACTTTGGATAAAGCACTTCGTGTGATGGTATCTTTGCAGAGATGTTCTAAACCCCTTAATAATAAGCAATATCTTATTAGAGTAAGCATGACAGTTACAAACAGCAGTCTTGTATTCTTAAAACGATCAAATCTTCATCTGGCCCTCCTCAATTTTACAAACGCAGTCATTTTTCTAGGTAGCGCATGGTGATAATTATAGAAACTTTCTCGTTTGTATTTTGGCAGAAGTAGAATGATGGGCCCATAAAACGAAAGTAGCAATAGACATATTGTCTGAAGGCTTATAATATTCTATAGATAATGACTTAATGTCGTCAGTAGACAATAACATGTTTTGCGTTTGTTTTGCGTAACAGCTTTGTGTTTGAAGGTGTCGAAATCGTTAGGACTTCAAGCTCAAAGAATTTTATTTCTAAACATGACATTTTAAGGTAACCAGATATGTCTTGCAGAAGGAAGCTAGGTTATTGATTTCCTTAGACATTGATCAATTTTTGGACTATTCTCCGTTTATTATACTTCTCATTACAATTTGATGTCGAATAATGTTAAGATTATCGATGCGTGTTGCCTTTTGAGGAGCATCGCTTTCACAATCGTCTTAGTTTACAATAAACTATTGTTGGTGAAAGTTTCGTGAAGTTGGATTGTAAAACCATTGGTTTGCTGTGCCCGTTTTGGTAAACATGGAAAAGTTGAAATGGTAATATATTTAACTTTTGCTTCGTAAAGTACTGTAGTAGTGAGATCTTTTGTAATTTATTTGTGTAGTAAATGCAGAAAATACTAGTCGCAGAATCGAGGGCTGACAGGACATTAAATATTCCTGAAACGATTTTCGACATACTCTTTTCATGAGTTTTGGAGACTCATTTGTATTTGAAGACAATAATTTCTGTTGCTCCATTGTCAGGGATAAAGATTTGCTTTTGTTGAACACAGTGATGTATATCGTATATTTAAATGTCGAGAAAATGTGGAATCAGAACTTGCCATGTCTAGGTAGTATTTTTACATGCAATCTTTTATACTTATGTCACAAAGGATATGATATCATTCAAGTCGGTAAGACTTCTATTTTACTCAATGTCTTATTACGAAACGTCGTCGTTCACCATAATAAAAAAAGCAAAGTCACGAGAAATTTATTTTTATTCAAAAAGAGTATTATGAGGTAGGTTTTTGATCAATGAGTATTGTTATTTGTGTAATTCAAGATATGACTTTACATTAATCGAGGTAAGACTACCTGTCTACTGATGATAAAGCACGGCACATGGCAGAATATACTTTTTACAAAATAGAGAAACTTCTGATTACAAGACATTTATTCTGTAGACAGCATGTTCAAGAAATTTTCAATTGCTATTACCTATTTCTCAAATGTCATAATCTTGCATAAATTGTTGATAATTTTTCCATTATGTATAGGTCAAACAATCGGTGCCACTTCAATTTGATGCTCCTTCTAAAATCACTGTTACTGTGGTCATAACAAAATGAAACTTAAATGATATGTAATAAGTGATATGCTCGACGTACAGAAAGCAACTCTTTACGTTTGGATACAGTAGATAGCTTTGCAGAAAAAGGCAATAGTTGTACGTAAACCGTTATAGAGAGTATGTACTACTTGTCTTATAAGTTTTCTTTAGTAATGAAACTTTATCGGTGATTGAAAAATGGCTGTAAAAAAGAATTGGGAGCTGCTACTCGACCTGTAAAAGTAATCAAGGCAAGTGTCAACAATTTTGACAACATCATGAAATTTAGCGAAAAAAACCAGTAAAGTTCAGATTTCCTTTAACTCCCTGTCTGTATCATAAGTATACTCGTTAATTGAATCGTATTATGGCTCGCACAAGTAATTAAGTTGTTACGTAGGTGAGGGAGGTATACGACAGCAATGGCGCTGAAGAGTCCTTACTACGTCACAAGACGTTATATACTGTGACTAGTTAATTACTGGTTACAAGAATTGTGTTTTTAAACGATGTTGATGTCTGTTTACGTTTGCTCTCTACCCGCAAATACAACCAAAAGAGCAGCTACATTGTCAAATGATGTCATTATGAAGTCATACTAAAAAATATCAATCATTAACTCACAATGATCTGGTTTACCTCATCAGTTTGTTGGGAGAATCAGAATGTCGTATCTTCTTACTTACTCAGTATTTTGCGTGACAGTGTGCCGACTCTAAGGATGAGTTTGAATTTGACAACGTCTTTTTGGGATTATTTGCTACATGAAGTTGCTCTCAATGCCTAACGGGGTCACCATGACATCATTCTTGTACACGTATAATGGTTGATAAGGTTTCGGCAGGTTAAGGAACTTCAAGTAATGACCGACTTTAATATCCAGGGGTTCTTTCCATGTTAATAATACATATAACTTTGAATGCAAGCTGCAACTAGTCAAAGATGAGAGCAAATCAGTGATGAAAGGTCTTAAACAGCTAACATTTGTAATGTTAAATGTTCGATTAATGTACGTCGTATCCATTCTAATGAGGCATATTTGCACTGAGAGGACTTTTACGCCTCAGACAGGTACTCTGCATTTTTGATTTGCTCCTAAGTGTGCACTAATGCCGCCTGAGGTATTAACTGTAGCGCCTAAAAGTCTATAGGGGTAAAATAAGAAAAAGGCCGTTTTAAAGACACTTGTAGACTTGCAATGTGATATGAACTTTATTGTCGTGTAAAACACATACAGAGAATACGTAGTAATCCAAGCGTTGAATTTAGGGAAGCTTAGACAAGCCATACACCCAGACATGATAAAAAGCAGCCGCCGCCCCCTCCCAATTCTCTTCCATAGAAGGCAAATCATTGTAAGGATATACATTTTAGACCTTTTCGTATTTAAAAATTAGGTTTTTCTAGAGTGTATTGACGTACAAAAATTCAAACTTGTCATCATATATCCCTCCCCGGATGTTATCCCTGCTAAAATCCTCACCAACTGTACTTGCTACTTTACTGCCAACAATCCAAGCCCAGCTCTAAGGCGTCAGTCATGGAAGAATTGTCGTTAAAAGATTTTCTGCTGAAAAAATCAGGGGAACTTCTGTCTTTAGTGACAAAACCTCATTAAGACTTTCTGCTAAAAAAATCAGGGGAACTTCTGTCTTTAGTGACAAAACCTCATTAAGATTTTCTGCTAAAAAAATCAGGGGAACTTCTGTCTTTAGTGACAAAACCTCAGCTTTTTTCATTTACGGAGTACAAATCATATAATGAAGTACCTATCACAAGAGTCTGCGGGGATTCCTATACATTCATTTGTTGTGTCCAGGTTTGATTTCTGTAATGCGTTATTAGTTGACCTTTCCAAAAAGCTCTATAGGTAAACTTCAAAGTATTGGAAAATTAACAGCGGCACTTATGAAGAACTCACAAAAATATTATCAGATTAGTCCAGTTTTGAAAGAGTTTCACTGGCTTCCCATTGAGTCTAGGATTGAGTTTAAAGTCATACTCTTAGTGTATAGATGTTTAATCAATAGAGCTAATATCTAATATCTAATGGATCTGATTCAAAGTTATCAGCCAACAAGGATATTAAGATCATCTTTGAAACGTCTTTTAGAAGACCGAGGATTGAAGTTGGAACATTACGTGAAGAGGTCATTCTCAGTATTTGCGCCGAAACTCTTGAACAACATGCCTTACCAAAGAGACGATACTTTGTCAATTGATATTTTTAAAAGCAAGCTGAAGGCCAATCTTTAAAAACATTTTAGAACACATCTGCTTCATTTTTTGTGTGTTTTATAAGCAATTCCCCGACTGAATTTTACTGAACATTGCAGTGTACTGTTTTCTTATCCGACCTTTTAACTTTTGTATTTTTACCTAGATAATTGTAGATTGTAGTTATACTTAGCTTTAGGATTTTGTTAGTATATTATCAAAGTGCTTATGATCATAAATGGAATTAGCGCTATAGAAATATTATGTTACTATAGTTATTAAAACCTTATCGAGTTGCAGAAAATAACAAAGTTATCCTTGCGAAATTCGGGGTTTTTTTTATAACTACAACAGATGGTGATGATCATTCTACCGTAGACTCATTTATGTTTCTAGTCTTTCTTTTAAACATCTACGTATCCGAACACATCAACATTAAACGAAAAGTAAAATATTCAATTTCACCTCACATATTTCAAAGGTCTCTCTTTGCAAGGCGTTTGACATATGTATGAAACACATATGTTCCGAAGGTGAAAAACAACTTTATGCAAACAAACCACTGCGCTATCTGCATGATTTGTAACAGAAGTTATCGGATATCGTTCATCCTTTGACAGGCTGTAATCACATTTCTGTTAATTTTGCACCTGACTTTTGCTTCCATTTCCCTTGCAATCTGGTCTCCTACGTTAGATAGTGTAGTAATTGAATTGAATAGGTTTGACGTTTATATGGTACACTAGACTACAGCTCCCAATACTAGATTTAATATAAAAGAACAGAACATGTAGAAATTGATATAAAAAGGGTTCTCCCAAAAAAACAGGATGCTAGACCGGAACAAAAGGTTTATCCAGAATGGCCCCTTTGGAGGAGGGGCAACATTTTCACAATTTCAAACGTGGGGCCAGGATAAGGCTAACATAACAAAAGTTTACAGTTCCACTCTCCGGATTACATTTGAAGTTGCAATAACATCATTACTAACTCAAGTTACTTCTCTGAATTTTTTTCCCTGAATACAAGCGAATTCATGCATGAAAGACACATTTATTTTTTTATTCTCGTTTATCTATCATATTTTCTTAGCCCTTTTTGATAACGATTACACGTTTCGGGTGTAATGGTTTGTACACATTTAAGCCTTAACCCTATATAGAAACATAAATGAACAAATCTTGGTTGAATAGGAGATTTTTGGCAAAGAGCACTAAGAGAAATATCCAAATATTTACTAGGCTATGTTATATTAATTATTGTCCATGTGAGGCTAATGACTCTGTCAAGACGGAGCGGGAAGTGCACTAAAATTTTAATCCGTAAATTGCATGGCCAACTTTAAAATTATACTCGCATGCTAATTAATTGTTTCACAACGAAAACGGCTACAAGGGCGCAGTCGAGAATTTTCTTTTTAAAAATTAGTTGCACTTTTACAGCAGTGCGAGAAGCTATATATATGTCCGAGTAGGGGCTAGAATCATTGGTCTGTCAAGTACATCGTGGCAGATGCCCAATGACTACGATATTTAGTGAAGCATTTACAGCATTGAAATTAACGAGGACTCCCTCTAAAAATGTCGATGTTATCACTCAAAAACAGACCGTGAAATTTTTGCTGTTGTAATATCTCCCTAAATTACTAATATGTTTAACGTACAAGAGTAACTGAGGTCCCTAGAGAGAGAGGGAGGGAGGGAGGGAGAGAGAGAGAGAGAGAAATCCGTATCTAGAGCATTATCCTGAGTACATTACAGTAGCTTTACAAAACACAAAATCAGCTCTAAAATGTTGATAGAGCCGAATACAGGCTTGTCCTGTTCAGTTAACGTAGTTTCAGTGATTAGCCTGTTTTGTAGTCAGGTGGTTCTAGGCGCGCTCACAGGGTGTAGGGAAGGTTGCCGAACAAGCAAATACAACAGTTACTAGAAATGCAGTTGCAAAGCTTTTGTAAAATCCATTTCCCGAATATGAAATGCAGTATATGAGTAATGCATGATTACTCATATTGGGGGGTCTTACCACTGTCTTATAAATCTTTTCCTTTACATTTGCCGCTATCTTCTTGTCACATACCACACCTAATGCTCTTCTCTATCCATCCCACCCAGCTTGGATCCTCTTCTTCACCTCTCTATCACATTTACCATTACATTGTGTAGTTAGTTTTACACACAAGTACACTGTCTTGCTTCTACTTACTTTCATCCACTTCCTCTCCAGAGCAAATCGCCATCTTTCAAGACTTAGCTCTACGTCTTCTTTGATCTCTCTGCAGATCACTGTCATCTGCAAACATCATGCTCCACAGAGATTCCTGCCTGACCTCGTCAGTTAGCCGGTCCATTAGCATTGCAAACAAGAAAGGGATCAGAGCAGATCTGTGGTGCAACCCAACCTTTACCTCAAACCATTCAGTCATGCCTACTGCACACCGCACTGCTGTCTGGCTGTTCTCATACATATCTTGCACTACTTTTACATACTCTTCATTTACATTTGACTTCCTCATGCAATACCACAGTTCCTCTCTGGGGACCCTGTCATACGCTTTCCCCAAGTCTATAAATACATAATGCAGCAGCTTCTGTCCATCTCTATATTTCTCCATCATTATTCTTAGAGCAAATATTGTATCTGTGGCACTCCTCCCTGGCACGAATCCATACTGTTGTTCACAAATTTCCACTATCCTCCTTAGCCTTGGTTTCCCCACCCTCTCCCTGTCTTCATAGCGATAAACGATGATTTAAAATTGCATAGAAAATATTTGAAAAGGGAAAGTAAAATGTTCATGAAACTTAAGAGACACAGAAACTATCTTTAAATCTATCTTCCTGAGGAGCTAGTAGTTATTCTACATGAAACTTACAGAATAAATATATATATTAGTGGAGAGGGGCGGGGATGAGGTTGACATCAGTACCATTACCACGAAAACCTTATGGAATGTAGAAAGAGGTTTAGCATGTTACTTACCCTGGCAAATCATAGCAGATCTTGAATTTGTATAAACAGTTAGCTTTTTACCTTGAGACCTTGAGCTTAAATTTTCATTGACATACCAAACACCTGTAGAGACAGTGGAAATATTGTTATACTATCGATCTGTCGACCACTCCGATAAACTAGTAAAATCTCAATCGAGACGTTAGTTGTCAGCGAGAAAACAATACGCTCTTACCCAAAACAAGACTTTTTGCGCATTGTCAAAAATAATCCTAACAACTGGAATAGTTTTAGTGTAAACATCCTTTGAATGCTCCTGGAAAAGAAAAGGCGCTAAATAAATGCAACATCCTTCTGTAGGTATTACCACAAGCAATGCGTTACTAATTTAGAAAAGCTGTAGTAACATTGCAGCACAGATATGCCTACAAGGCACGCAAAACTGCATCACTCTCTTCGGAGGAAGAGGGTTGGGTGTCTTACAAATAGCCATCAGCGACATCAATACAGGGGCGTAATTGTATGGATGCTAGGGGCTAAAGTCCCCCCAATACCAAGGGTCAAAGTATTTTTTCTCAATACAATGGTTTTTTTGTATACTACCATGCCAAGAGCGGAAGAGTGTTGTAACGCCAGAAACAAAAAAGGCCGTAAACAGACACTTTAAGGCTTATAAAGGTTGTGGTATTTCGATATTTTTGTGCAATCAAAATAGCTTTTCATCCTCAGCCGTTTCTGAGAAGCAGATTTTCAATAATTAAGGCCCTGCAATAACATAGCTCTTGGATACAAAAATGGCTGCAGACCTGTATTCTATCTTGATATGACAGTTCTTTCTACATTTGTCACTGTCACTATTTGTCACTCATGATCCATAAGCAGGAGCTTGGCTACATGAGGTCCCTCTAAAACTTTCCAAGTAACTGGCTTGAAGTTTATGAAATGCATATCCTAGACTATGAGATGAATCTTGCTTGAGTGGTGTACATATTCGTAGTTGGTACTGTCAACTAACAGTCGGTAAATAGCCGTCGACTCCCAATGCAAAGATACTTAAGACTCCATGCAAGACACTTCAGCGTACTTAATAGCCCCGGGACCGAAGCTTTTCAACTCTCAAGAGATCACACGAATAAGCTCAGACTTAATGCCTAGAAACTATTTCGATTTGACTAACAACCCAGAATGTCGTGTGCTTGGCCATATCCCTAGATAAGCCTCACCAAATTTCACGGAGGGATTGCGCATTCTTTTAATCTATCTGTCGAGGCATGAAACTGATACTTTAGATGCTTCTGCTATTTCTAATTAACCACAAGGCCTAAGTTATGATAGACCAATTTGATCAAAAGAAATGTTAAAACAGCGGGTTCTCCGACAAAAATGTAACTTCAGTCGGTAAAGCTCATCCACGCCAAGTAGCAAGGACATCTGGTTTTTCCCTTCTGTATGAACAACATCAAAGAGATCAATTTGGAGTACACAATTTATATATTGCATCCATTTTAATTTTCTCTGCGTGTAAACTACAAAGAATCCGATGTTATCCTATCAATAGGAGCCCAACACTAAGTTGACGCTACAGGAATCGAGCAGGAAACAATCTACTTAGTGATGCAATAGTAAACTTGAGTTAAGAGATTACAAAAGCCAATTGACTGCGACTGGCTTCGATCTCACTTTGCCATTGCTGAACCAGACACGATTGTTGATTTATACAGATTTGTTTTCAAGCTATTATTTATTTATAAATTCTCTTTATTTTCATAACAGAGACCACGTCAGTAAATGGGGTTTTTTTCGTAGGAAAATAAGAAATAAATTGGGTACCAGCTTCCATTTTCTTCAAGAATTTGTCATTTTTACTATATTTTGTCTAAATGTGGTTCTGATATATCTGAAAGGCGGCACTTTCTATCATCAGAGATCAAAAACCGATTCATTTGATATCGTGACTATGTATTCTGCTCGCAGCACAAGAACTAAATATTGCTGATAACTAGGAGAAGGCTGACACTAAATGTATGGAATCTTGTGTATGATCCGTAGTTCATGATTAAATATTACTCGAAAAAGTAGCTTGTAGTACAAAAGTAGGTGCGTCAAATAACAGATTTAATTCCAACGCTTTCGCCAGTCACTAGTCACAACAATCGTCTAGTGTTATGAAACAAATTTCTAACGAACGTAAGCAGAGGGTTGTAATAGTTCGTTGAAAGTAATACGTTTTGTGTCCCTTGCAGTATCATAAAAAAGGAAAGTTCTGGACAGATTTGATTATTTCGAAAGAACGTCGGCTTTGTTGTTTTGGATCAAAGCCGTTTCCAGTGTGGCACGGTGAAAAGCAGAACACGCTTTGCTAATGCCCTGAACAAAATGCGAAGAATACGTTGACTGCTTTATGTTACTATGGGGTAGAAGTCGTTGAAGGAAACCCGTGCAAAATATGCTTACCGTATTTCTTAAGCGGCAACTTCATGAATCCCTCTCCTATGAATATGCTACGATTACTTTAAAGCTTGAAATCAATCACCACCTACAAAAGATTTAAATATGAAAGTAACCATAAAGGTAGTCCCATACTCAGTTACTGAGTGTAGCGAATGTGATATGATCGAGAATCACATGTCCTGGGCCACCGCATTGTGAAGTAGGGTAGCCAGTTCCGATCCTCGCCGCTTTTATTCTTCCTCAGCTAATGCCAATTACCCATTTTCCTGCTGGGCTCGCAGTAGGAGTTTTCAGACCGACAGCCGAGGGTAGACTCGAACACTCGGCCCTCTGCTAGCTAGACCAGCTCTCTACCTACCGAGTCTACTCGCCTCCTAACTCGAATATACGGTATTTTAAAACTCAAAATCCCTACAATTGACTTACGAAGTCCCTTACAAGATCTGATGAATGTACCTCAAAGAATAGACCTGTAGAAATCATGTTTGAAAGTTGTCATGATGTTAGCAAGATAAAATGAAAATTACAAAAACTCATACAGAAGAAAGGGATACATCATCTCATCACACCCTAAAGTACTGAGTAACATCCTCAATATGTGCCACCAAAGCAGACCTTACTTCTTAACACATTATGTATCTACTAGGCTTCATGCACTTCAACTAAGCTGCTCTATCGAAACCAGTAGCGTACAAACAGTCTAGCGTCTTGAAAATGCTTTCGACGACTAGCCGCAACCTACCCACTCTAAATCCTGGGCATGAAGGTCAGGCGGGTTGTATTGAAATTAATACCCAAACGTTCAAAGAATCATCTTTCAAACATCAACTAAAGTCACGACATCAGTAAAATCGTGTTCTCCCAAGAACAATACAGAGGGGTCTTTTTCAAGCAATTGGAAGTGCCCATCCTTGACAATGCATCAACGTGCTTCCATTTGACAACTTGCATCACAAATTGCCCTAACATTCGACACTTCAAACAATGTGTAATTACTACCTCAGAAGATTCAATAGTGTGCTGCTTCTGAAAGAAACTACTTCAAAGCTGTTAAGAAAATTTCATAGTTACTTGGCGACAGTATTTTACCAGTTGTTGTGGCAGTAAAGCAACAGCTATGGCAGTTCACATTTCTGACAACAATGTAGCGACATTGATGATTGAAATCAAATGAATTGACGCGGCGATTAAAATCTGTATCTATGGTTGTATCACATTTCATGAATAATCGAGTATAGAGCGGGTAGTTTGATCGGTAAAGACACCAATTAGTAGACTTTACACGCACATCTTGTTAACATAGAAAAGTGCATAATGCCCTGGAAGCATTGCAGTCAACGGGACAGACTGTAATCCACTACCTCGTAACCTTGAAGCTTGATATGAGCAATGCCATAACGATTTCATTCAAAACATTAGTGCTCTTAATTACAGATCTTAAAGAGTTAAAATCGCCTTTCATTGAAACGTAACACTGTAAAAGAGCCTGGAGACTAATGGTGCAGTAACACCCAACCGAAAGACTTTCGGCATGATCTATTGCATATTGTCAAAATTAGCTCAAGACTAGAGATAAATCATGCCAAGACAGTTGAATCTGTGTTACACTTATTAGAAACCAATTCCTTTCCGTAATACCATTGGTATTTGTTTATCTTTTCTCATCTAGTATAAACATGCGTAGATTTAAAGTTTTATGACGACACTCCGTAGAACAGGAAAGAAAAGACAGGCCAAAAACATATTTGAACATCCTATATTTTAGTATCGTTGACAAATGCATTCTAACTTCATTGGACGCGGACTAGTCAATGACAATCAGCAATTTGACCATCATCGATTAATCGAAAATTATCATCTAATCAGAGTTCATCGGCAAGCAGATTATCAATTTACTACTGGACTGTCAATCTATTAGTCGATCAGTAAACAAATCGTGGAAAAGTAGGTTCACTACTGTAAGAACTAGGACTATGTCGAAACAGTTACTTCGTATAATAGTTAAAGACTACTCATAGGAATAACGTTGTAGTGATGATGAAATTATACGAAATAACTGTTTCGACATAGTCCCAGTTCCTGTCGTGAGAGGTTACGAGTACGTTGGCAACTTCCGTTCAACAAACGTAACTCAACCATCTCACACTACTATGTTTGAACCTACAGCAATCTGAACGATTACGTCTACCTTTCTCATCAATGGCCTTCCAACATCTTGTTGAGCCGTTTCATAACCGTACTCTCTACTGAACCACTCTCAAACTCTCCACCCCCAATACTGAGAAGCATTGAAAACTCCTCTTCACCAAAGTCATGGGTCCGTCTAGCCCATGTGAGGGAGCCGACGAAAGCTGACGCAGACTGTACAAGCCCGTCGGAATATGGCGTAACTTCCTAATCTAGACTTTTTCAATCATAATGCTTACGTAAAGTCGAAGTCAATGCCAACAATCTCTCATCATACCTCCTGATAAGCAGAGAGGCAGAGAGAGCAGAGAAGTCAATGCCAACGCCCCTCCTCCCTAGGACAATGGTAACACATCATCACCATCAATCAAAATCTCCCCTAATTTTACGATATCTCTAATGTCATTCTATAGCTCAGGGATGGCTGTAGCTTTTTAAAGTCCAAGTCAGGAATTTTCACTATCAGTAAAACAAAGAAGTAATAAATAAGCATAGGTAGGACGTTAGCTTACAAGGATTCAGCTTCCGTTACAGCAAGAGAAGTCTGTCAATTATATCAAAAATTGCATATTTGAAAATATCCAAGCACCCATCTTCACTTCCCAACGATACTTAAATATGTCACTTTACAAACATTTAACAACTTTATCATAGTGCGTATGGAAGTACGTTTCTGTGACTCCCCACCCTCTCACCCACAGGGGTCCCATAGCTAGAGCAATCTTTCGCACACGCCTTCGGGAATTTTGGAAGCCTCCGAAACGTGAGCTGGGATGCCTCCTCGATAAGTGATCCTACACAGCTTATTCTTTAACTTTCTCAAAAATTCAGCTGGATAATAAAATTTTTCTCGATTCTGACCTGCACACTCTGACCGTCGTCACCAAAGATCTCACCTTTGACCTCTTGGGATTTGTTTAATCACAACTGCCTTACAGTGACTTCCATAAAAGAGGGCGTGTTTCTTACGCACGGTAAAAGCCGCTTCTCTCCTTATAAGTGAGAGGCTGATTAAGCGGTGCGTTACACACATGATATGATATGTTTGAATAGATAGATACTAGCGAAATAGAAAAGCGCGTTACCAACGGGATTCGCCGCCAATGCGTGAGTCTCGGGCTTATCATTTCAAATACTCTCTTCTCGAAAAACAACACGGCATCTATATACCTTGGACATCAAATTTCCAGAAGAATAGCCTGGAATCTGTTGCTTTAAGTTATTGGCGATCACACGCCTAGGTTAAGTTTAGAGTCTCCAGGTGTGAAGATCTGGGCTCGTTCTGTTCAAGATTCAAATTACAAAGCTCGATATATTTATCTCAGGTTAACTTCTGGAGAAGTATCATTACACAAACATTTAACCAGAAAATGCTTGAGTATACGTTATGGGACTGGTCGGGGCTTACAGAAAGGAAGAAATTCTTTGGTTTATATACTCCGAATATTTGAAATCGCTAAGTCATTCTGCATATTTGGAATGGACCCTTCTGGCTTTTGTCCGTCGAAGGACATTTAGAGTTACCAGGCTAACGAAAAACAAATTAAAACAGACAAGTAACAGATTGTTTAAGTAATGCTACTGGCACAACCATATAATTACTTATAAAACTGTACAACGGATAAGCATATCGTACTTTTGGTTGCCATTTGTGAAATGGAAACACTCAACATTACTCATTTTCCTTTTGCCGTTATGTATCTGTCTGGGTCGGGTTGCACAACTACAAATTCTTCTAC
>JAAAKL020005606.1:3524-19067 GCA_010016065.2 Carybdea cf. marsupialis auct. non (Linnaeus, 1758)
GGTTGCAAAATGTGTGTATAGCAGAGAGTGGTTTCGATCCACTGACCTCTGGGTTATGAGCCCAGCGCGCTTCCCCTGCGCTACTCTGCTGTTGTAGAGAAGTATCTGTACTGAGTATTTGTTTTGATTGTAAAGAAGATTGTATTGTGGAAGCTGATGCAATGAAATAACAATCTTTAATGTAGTATGTTTAGATCGCTCTAACGTAGGTTCATTGAACAAGGGTTAACTGGTGATAGTAATTATTTTTTATGTATTATTGTGGTTAGATTACATTGCTACAGCCAGTGTAATGTCGGTGTGACTGATTTTGTAGAGACTAGAAAGGAGCAATTTATTTATCTTAGAAGTAGTAGGATAGCTGGTTTCTATATTGTTTCTTTGATTTGATTCGATGTCTTTGTCACATTTCAAAGTTTAAAGATTTTTGGTGTAGTTACTAAGGAGATTCCCACGGAGAGCGATTAGATAGTTTTTGGGATCTATATTGTATTTGGCAGCACGGGGAAACAAAGGGACCTCTATTGGAGGGCTAGATCGTTTTGTCGCAGTACGTCTAGATACATCTTGGAAACATTTAGTGGGTAGCACCCGGTACAAGATAATATAAAAGTTACCTTCATGTCCTGAAGTAATGTCGGGATTTAGTAACAAAATTATAATTTCGTATAAAAGAGTTGATGGGGTGCAAAGAATGGTAGAGCTGCGTGTTAGTACTACAAAGGTTTTGAGGTTCAAATGTTCTTGTGCTGATGTTGGTGAAGTATCCCTGAGCTAGATACATCCTCTATCGGGCTTTACCGTATTAAGGTTTAAATTAGGGACGTGGCTACTATTTCAGTAATCACCGTGGGTGGCTGCTATGTTTGTTTGGTCCGCTGAGAGTGGGTCAGTTAAATATTACGGCAAACCTTAACTGGACGGGTGGAATTTGCGTTTTAATGCAACTTGATGCCTAGCGTAGGAAATATGCTATATAAATGCATGGAGCTTAACTTTGAATTGGCCTTAGATATCCGAATACCAATACAGTGGGCATTACTTTTGCTTTGCTTGTGTGGGCGTCAGCACTGATTGTGATGTGCCGTGGACTTTGTAATCAGTGAGGGATTGTATTTCTGTTGTAATTCTTTAATTCTTCAATTTTAGTTGCCGAAGAGACTGGAGAATCCATGAATTTCATGTTAAGGGTAAGATTAGATACTACTGTACTTGAAGCAGGATTTTGGTTGTGTATGGTGACGAGGGACGAAGGGTATGGGGATAGGTAATCAGACGGCGACGGTGTACATCCATAACGTCTCTTGCAGTCGTTCATTGTTATTGTGTTGCGTTACTGTACTGAAGATCGTCCAAAATAGGGTCGAGAAGGTACGCAAAGTGTAGCTTGCGAATAAGAAGAATTAGCGAATAGAGTGATTAAGTTGTTTTGGAAAGGGGTTTAGCCAGAATTGAATTATGGGCGATTGTGTGAAGATATTAATTTAGAAGTGAAGGGAAAGCGTCAGCTTGTAACCCATCAAGGCGATCTCAGACTGGATCATTGACGTATCATCCATTGGCGTATGCGGGCTGAATCTTCTCATACTTAATACCATGTGGTCATTCCCGACCTCTATTCTTGTTTGGACTGGTCATAATGTCGTAATTATTTCAGTCAATAAATCCCAGAGTTAGCCCCCTCCGGCTTGTCACCAAATGAGCCATCAGTTGTTTGTGGACACCCCCTGGTTCCCTTTGAGATTGCAATAGACTAAGTGCCTGGTTAATTGTTTTCAGACTCGCTCCCCTGTTTGTTCGTTGCAAGGTCAATCACTAGGTTTTTCTTTTACAGTGAGTTGCCCTGGTTTTTTTAAAAGATCACAAGTCATTAAATTAAACTGAAAAACTATATTTTGTTAAAATTTTGTAGACGTGTATGTAGGAAATATGCAATCCGAAACTGCTTGTCTGCTTCTAGGATAATGGATGGTTTACCTGAATTTGTCGCAAATGTCACAGAAAGTTATAACCAAGATGCATGCAGCCATCCTCGTTCTATAATATTCAATTTTAATTTTTCTTCCTATTTTAGCCAAGTGCAGAAAGCCTTTTTCTCGGTTTATTCTACGAATTTCGTGAATCAGTTACGCCCATAATTGCCAGTCTCGTTCGACCAATCAATGGTGAGTTCATGGTAGATGAGTATTTTGGAAGTATTTTTCACCTTTTCTAACATTTTTCTAGCGAGACTGTGCAAGGTTCGTAGCAGATAGAAATAACTATTCTGGAGTATTTGGAGTATTTTTTTTAACCTTTTCTAACATTGTTCTAGCGAGAACGTACATGGTTCGTAGCAGATAAAAAGGACTATTTTGGAGTATTTGGAGTATTTTTTTAACCATTTCTAACATTGTTCTAGCGAGAACGTACAAGGTTCGTTGCAGATAGAAATGACTATTTTGGAGTATTTGGAGTATTTTTTAACCTTTTCTAACATTGTTGTAGCGAGATTGTACAAGGTTCGTAGCAGATAGAAATAACTATTCTGGAGTATTTGGAGTATTTTTTTAACCTTTTCTAACATTGTTCTAGCGAGAACGTACAAGGTTCATAGCAGATAAAAAGGACTATTTTGGAGTATTTGGAGTATTTTTTTTAACCTTTTCTAACATTGTTGTAGCGAAAATGAACAAGAATTGGATATTTTGTGTTTGTGTTACACTGTTGTCTAACTGTAATGGAGTCTTTCTTTTTCGAGGAGTGTGATAACATTTATGTAATTATGATGATGGTTATAATAACAAGAGCAACTACAATAATGATAAATGTAATGATAATATTTTTGTAAAATACTCACATTGCCTTTTTTTGGTATATGGTACCTACCTACCATATTATACCTACCATTTTTTCCTGGCGTGTTACAATGGACAGCAGGATTAGGTACTAACTCCAACCAACAAAATAGAAGTAACAAACTGAAAAGGAACAAAAATAAACAACAAGCAAACAGAAAAAAGACAGTAATATCATCAACAAAAATTAAAATATTGATAATAATTTTCATTACTATTGATTTTTATTTCCATTTACACATAGACGAGAATCTTTCTATATCTTTCTAAGAAAATGTATTTAAGTAAACTATATCATAAATCTACATTAAAAGTCATACTTTCTAGAATTTAAATCGAAAAGCATTAAAGCATAATTTGTGCTGGACTTGTATATCAATCAAAATAACCGTAATTACTTAACACTTAAATTTAAAAACAATAATTTTTCTGTGTCCAGTACATATATCTAGCTTATTACACTCCTTGATGATTTGAAAAGATTCTGTTTCCCTTACCAAATTGTTGTTATAGTTTGGAAAGTAGTACTCTTGATGTGCTCTCGTATAGTAGTTGTGAATATTCTTACTTCGTTGTTCGTGAAATCATGATTCAGTTTATTAACGAGAGCAGGGGAGATTGTATGAATTGTGCAAGAAAGATTCTTTCCGAATGCGTGTAGATTCCCGATTTGACAACGTTCCCTCGTGTAATCACTTTTAACTTCTGTAAATTACTGGAAGTGGTTACTATTTTCTTATCGCCCGTTTGAAAGTGTCAGTCGGTGACTCAACAGCTTATAGGCGCTGTGGCGGACACTTTGAGGGAGGGCGAGGGTACTGGTGACCCTCGTAAACCGTTTCTTGAAGACAGATGAAGGATTGTAGTCCATAGAAGCTTGTTTGTAGTACATGATTGTTAAAAGCCAGAACCTGGCAAAACCACGTAGTCTAAATTCCCACATATGAGCGTTTGCGTCCCACCCTCGAAAAATGTTTGTTATTGAGTCATTATTTGGCATTTGCAGTACTTGCGGAATGGTTGTTATACTGTTGACGTATTATACAAGATTGATACATGATATGTAACATGTTTGTAAATACGGGATTGTCAAACAATTAATGTTCTCACGATGAAACATGCCCAAACACTTCCCTAGTATACTAAACAACATAAACACCTGTTTTTATCCAGTAAAATAGGCCTTTTGGTGGCAAAAATGTACACAGTGTGTTATTAGATCTAAACAAAGTTCTTAACTTTTCGTGGAATGTATAATCCGCACAGAAATGTCAGCCATAGGACAGACAACTTGTTAATCAATCACGCAAGGTTGCGAAGTCTAAAACCAATAAATTACTCTGTACAGTAGTTACCGGTGTTAAGTCAGATACCAACATTCTAAAGGTAATCAGTCTTTTGATTTACCGATTAGCCAGAGATTTTTTTTATATTAAAAAGTTGATTTTACAGCCAGCAAATACGTTATTACTTGAACAGAATTTAGAGATAGCTTGCTTGGTATTTTTATTAACAGAAGCGAGCGTATCCGAGGGCGATAAAGGATTTGGAGTTGCGGCGGAAATTTTCTGCGTAACAGCGTCCACGCTAAACACTTTATCTTCTTCTTTTCCTCTTGAATAACGCTCCAATCCTGCGCCGGAAGTGCCTGGTTACCTAACGCATAAATTGATCCTTTTTTGACCAGAGGCAGGTACTACAAGAAGCGAGAATATGCAAACGATAATGGAAAGAGATAGTGGTAAGTAATTAGACATAAATTGACATATATCTGGTTTTACTGTCAACACCCTCATAATTTACCTCTATTTGTTAGTCAAAAGTAAGCATGATCCTAAATATCACCACTGCCATCATCATCATTATCATTATTATCGTCTTAAGATATTACGATTTAATTCACGTTAGCACTGTAATCATTGGCAGTAGAGGTCGCGGCTTGGTCATTATTAAGATCATAAAAGACATGGTCGCGTCATTCTTGTTCCATCACGGAGACATCCCTATCACAGCGGTCGAAATAAGGAGAATTTCTGCGATCGGACGTTTTTCAAGATGGCTTATTACCCCTTAGTGAAACCAAGATTTTTTAATGTAGTGTTAATTTCTGGTCGTACGCTTTTGGTGATTTGAGAGTCGTCTTGACCGGACTATTGCTCGAAATGATAGGAAATATCCGACATCCGGGCATTATTTCGAGCCCTGTATCACCGCCCTCATTCTGATAAATGTGCATTACATTGGCACCAAGGCATCATGCAGGTTCGGATAAATGTAAAAGCCTTATATTCACCGGCCTGAACTGGGGTGTCTGAGTGGAGGATGGGGGGCGGGAGAATGGGTGAGTGAGCCAAAGTGGAAGGCTTGAGGTGAGACTTGTGAGGGTTATAATAGCCCTCCCTCTGTAACTTCTCAAAAACTTTTACTGCAAAATAATGACCAAAAGCTAGAAATTATTACGTCCTGCCATGATATGGTCAAATGATATTGCATACTTTCCGTGACCGGTTTTCCCTAGTTTACTTCGCCGCGGGTTTGGCGTCTTATGAACTCTTTGATGACTTAAACTTCGACCAATGGTTTGCTGGGCATCTTGTTCAGGAACTGGAATCCAAAGATATGAGGTAGGTCGGAATTTTTCCCATGTTCGAAGAGATTTTAAATTTATCTTTTACATTGTTATATGACCTGGCAATCGTCTTGAGTATATTGTGTTTCGGTTTTGTCCAATGTATTTATGTTCACTCAACAAAACTTCTACTAGACGCTTTATTTGGATACTACGTTTTTATGGTTTGAACAGGAGAGTTAAAAAATATAAGAAGGTAAAAAGGAAGTTAAATAAAACACTACCAGGGAAGGAGAAAATTGAACGTCTGACATCTACCTATCTGTGTCCTCCTCCATCTGTAAACTTGTCACCATGGAGCTGCATTGCTCAACTGTCGTAAAATCAATGCATCGAAGCCAGCTCTCTTTTGTGTTGTTTTCTTTGCTTGCTCAATTGACACATTCAATAACGTAGATATGTTCATCCAAGGGTCCCAGTAGTGTTTTCGCAGTGATTTTGCAAACAACATCTTCTTTGTCATTATTTCGTTGGGACATCTGGATATATGTGCACTATATCTTAAATTTGGGGTCTGAATAATATCTCGTTGTCTTCTACGTTTTGTAATTTAAAGGATGGCATTGTCTGAGTAACTCAATTTGTATTCAGTGCCTTCAGCATCCTCTGGGGTCGACATACGCCTCCATCCACCTTTCATCATCTGCCTTTGTAAGTCCATCCAGCAGCTTTGTGGTTTTCGTACGCACTCTTTCTTTACATACCATGCCTTTATGCCGTTTGTCAGGCGAGTTCTGACACAAGATTCTATCAGTAACCGGGAAGATTGAAGGAAAAAGAGATCGTGGTAGGTAGAGAACCACCCATGTGAAGAGCCTAGTACAATGGATTGAACCTCCACGGAAATCATCCACGCCTCAAAAAAACAAGATGAGTGGAAGGTTATGGCAACCAGCGCCCTTCTGGGGCATGGTACCTGAAGAAGAAGAACCGAGGCTGTAACTGGAAACCCACTCTATCGCGACATGTTTCTCAACCATATGAGCTACGTAGATATCATATCTGGTTATGTCTATTCGCGTCGTTTCCTCCCAATTACTCTTGAACACTTGTGAAGTTCATATTACGAATGCTGTCGCGCCCCCTACATTTTCTTCATCTTTTCAGTCCACTTTAGTTTGTCATGTGTACTCTTATCTTAAGTTGTCTGCTCCATTTGGAAAACTTTGTCATCCACCCCCTCCTTTTTATTCAAAGCCAGCCTAGTGGCTGCGTGTGACTCTGATATCCAGCTTCGAGTTTTTGGGGGTGGATTGGAGCTCAAATTTTGAATCCCGTTGATGGTCTACTGTTTTCTCTATAGTAATGTTTTGTGCTCACGATCTGTTAAAGGACGGCGCTCCTGTACCTACAAAATCTTTTAAGTGACTTGAGTGATTATTCGAAGGTATACAATTTTGTCCATCCTCATTTTCCTAGGTTGAAACTGATTCGACATAGAGTCATCTGGTTAATCGGCAAGTGGATCAATGTCAAATTTTCTCGTCAGAATCGTGTACTTTTATACCGTAATCTAGTGCATCTTCTTGACGAGTCAGAGGACTTGGTGGTACGTGTCATGTGTTCACATTATGTCTACTTAAAGCGAACGTGTAATGGCTGAGTAATTTTGTTGAACGCAAGTTGCCAACGTACTTGAAACATCTCACTAAAAGAACCAGGATTGTCGAAATAGTTATTTCATGTGATTACGTAATTGCAACTGAATAAGTACGTACGAAGTTATTGCCGCAATAGCCGCGACACGCTGTTTCTAGTCGCTCACAACAATGCTGTACACTATGGCTATGACGTAGTTATGTAAACATTGCTGGTAGCTATTCATGTGTTAACATATTACACAGCTACCATCTGCCTTTGATTAGAATTATTTGCAGCGTGTGGCCGTGTGATCTAAAAGTTTACTACGAAACCCACCGACCCTGGTTTGATCCAAGCGCTGGGAAGCTTTGACAATTTCGCGTTTCATTACGGGGCCCACCCAGTCCAGGTGAGAGAAATTTGGGAGACGGAATTAGACAGCTACCATCAGTCTTTGATTATAACTATTTGGAGCGTGTGGCCTAAAAGCTTACTTTGAAAACCATCGACCCTGGTTTGATCCAAGCGCTGGGAAGCTTTGACAATTTCGCGTTTCATTACGGGGCCCATCCAGTCATTTTGAGGGAAATTGTGGGGACGAGAACTCAAGGAACCCGTTGGATGGATTGTACCTGTGTTTCCGTAGCTCAGCTTTGTCACACATGTATCAAACTGAACATACTTGAAGAACACGTGAAGGGTACAAGTGATTGTGATCTATTCAGCCACATTTACTCTAATTTACTGGGTAGGTTGCTCAGCTCATCGAGCAGTAGAACTCTCATACGTCGGTATTGACGGAAGAATCCATCATCTGTCTTTAATTATAATTTTTTGACATTGTGTTAGGTACTGGATTCCCCATGCTAAACGTTTTCTCCAGACACAAGGTACAGCAATCGCCTTGAGGGAAAGTAGAATACTTTTGCGAATAATTTAAAACAAGTAAGAGGACACTAACACACTTTGTTGAAAACAAGAGCTAGAGATTGATGACACGTTTTATTTCTCTTATGTTACTGCAAAGCTTACAAGTTATAAATATTCTTTCTCTGACAAAGCCAAGACTTCGTTAGGCTTCCAGAGCAGAAAGATGAAACGGAGAACAAACAATTTGCTAATTTTTGCTGGTTTTCAATCGCATGTTGGCCGATTAATTAATCGTTTTTCCGAATTGTGAAGTCTTATACTTTGTCGACAAAAGGAATTTGTTTACAACTTATGCGTGTCTCCATAATATAAGTGACCTAAACCGCATTTCTCACTTAGGCGTTTTACAACAAGTTTTTACAGTCCTATCATATCACAAAAATTCTTCGTTTCCTACATTCACTCAAAACAATTTTTTGTGAATTGAGTCTGTTGTTGAGTTGAAAACGATTAGCAGATTGAATTTATTACTGACCGCACTGTTCTAGTTTTGTACCACATCACAATTTTTAACGATAATTTCTCAAACATTTGTTTTTGGTAAGATGATCATGAAATCTCCTCCAAAGTTCGAAGCGAATTTTTTTAGGGCAATGATTTGCTGTTTATTCTGATATGTTTCGTCATAAAGGGAACATAACTACATTTTGTAGAGACCGGAACTCATACGCCCTTCTTTAAGTAGGCAGTATGGGCTTATTAATGTTAAGAAAGCTAGCGTATAAGCTGGGGGTTATAATTTTGTTATCACTGCCATAAAATGCCACGGGTATAGCTTTGGCACATAAATGTTAGCAATTTCTCTAAAAGCGTTAGAATCAGTAGAAAATCGACGTCAGAAGTTTCATAATAGAAATTATACGACATTTACTTTTTTGTACACAACATCTTGTCTTTCATTTATTTTAGGTTAGAATCACGGCTGCCAAAACACTGAAATCAGGTATGTTGAGATTGACTGAAGAGAGTTTTCTCAGTGACGATAAAAGGTAGATGACATTCTGATGGGATTATTTTGTGTCCTTTCTTTAATCTTATGGCAAATTGTAGTATTTGGCAGAGGGAGGTGTCATGCAACATTTAGGTCAATAGTATAACAAAATGTAATAAAGCATTTTTCCCGAGGAGAAGATTTGTTTTCGAACTCGCAGTGATAACCTAACAGTCAAATGCCGTAGACTGACATAGCACGTTTATGATAGAAATGGTTAAAACTTTTGAAAGGCCATATGTTTGACGTTTGTTCAATAAATCATTCATAAATTTTGACCTACTAAGTTTATTAACAAGCAGAATGGAATTGTTAATTATTAACGCAAAAGTTTGACGAACGTGTGATTTTCACAAAACTATGAAGTTCCATTGAAGTGCTGTATTAGAAACTAAAAGGAATAGTAGATATCAATGTAACGTGTAAATATTTGTATTGAAGTTTCGTAACCCTTTTCTTTTTTATTTTTTATGTTATACATGCGTTTATATGTTTTTGAGAAATGTTTCGATGTTTTTCAACCTTTCTTTTCTTTTGTTTCTCTTCCATATCTATATCTCTGTAAATTTTAAATGTCACCGCCCCCGCCCCGCTCCATATGGGATTATAGATTTGTATTGTCGATGGCCCCTGCTATTCTGTGGGTCATATGGATTATTTCTTGTGATTGAAATACAGTTAAGTGAATTGTTATTGTCAATACGATGAGGAATATATCAAACGGCAGCACCCACTTTTGAAACAGGGGCACTTAAATATCTAAAGCATAAGAAACAGAGGGATCGGCCGAAATTTAGGAACGCTTCAGTATGGGTTCTGGGGCTCGTAACCATCGTTAAATTAAACAACTAAAATATCGTGGAATGTAAATTGCATCTTGTTTATATGTATTTTTTTATTGTAAAGAGAGGTTTAAAATTTAAACTCCGAAGGATGCTACGGAAATAGAAAATGTATCCCAACTAACAATCAGACCGGGTGCATAAATGAAAGCAAAGGCTGTTACTTTTGTCATATAAGTATAAAAGAATTGTCGTTCAGATGAAGACAAATCCAAATTTTTGGCACTAATGGATAAACATAGTACCCGTTGCTAGTCCTTTAAGCGAAAGTAAGCCATATCAATTGGCGAACCTAGTGCTCCTTCATGATACAAGAGCACAGGTTTTTTTATTATGTGAATTTGTCCTTGCCGTGAATAAGGATCTACATCAATAAAGAGCAAGACAGAAAAGGAGAGAGATAATTTACATCAAAGACGTCTCCCAAGGGTCGAGAGTAGACAATCAAGGTTCATGCAGTGTACTGCATTCTTCACTTAAGTCAATAGACGACCTGTCTTACGTATTGCTGTAGCTAAGACGATTATTTCTCTACAAATTTTTCAAGTACACTTAAAGTATCACCAACGTTTTATTTTTTCAGCTGCGGACGATTTTGAGTTTCATTGTGAGGACTTTCTACCAGTAAGTTCAAATCTTGTGAATATATCCGCTTCATCCTGATTTCTCCGGCATTTTATTTTTGTTTTATTTTATCTAAATCCCTACCTCGCTTTTGTATTTCCGCTGTCGATGATTCTGTCGATTAGCGTTCTACAAGTTTCCTTAAGATGATGTAACCAAGTTCCTCTCAGCCACAAGTTTTTTTTATTTCTTCTCTTGATCTTTTAGTTTCACTTTCAAGGGGATCATTTCATGTTTTTTCATTCCCATAGCGTGAGAGTACTTGTTGTACCATAAACTAGACATTTTGATATAGTGCTGGCTTTTTGATAATATATATTACACGTTCTAATTGCGAGATATATGCCCACTCGAGCTTCGTTTGAGTAGTCAGATGCCTAAATAAGGTGTCGCTATTCAATCTCTCTGGGTAATGCTATTATATAATTACAAACCATGGAAAGGCTTTCATGTTTTTATCTAAACCGCGATTGAGCACTGATATCATTGTGCGATTGAAGCCATAAGCTATGCGTTTAAGTTTTTCAGTTATGGGTTCATTATGCTAAACGTTTTCGCCAGACACTGGTCACAGAAATTGGCTTGGGTGAATGTAGAACACTTTCGCGAACGAACTTATATGAAGTGAGAGGACTCTACCTTCATTCCAGGTAATTGCTATCACCTGCGTCTGGCAAAGATGTGTAGCAAAAAGAATCTGTTACTCGACCAAAGTATTTACTGTATGTTTTTTACGACTCACGATTTTTTCAACTCTTTAATTGCAACTTTTCGTTATCTGCTTTTCCGTTATCCTTGCACTTACTGATATTTGAATTTGGTTTATTTTGTATATCCGTAATGCAAATAATTATTGAGTTACTTCTCTTTAACTTGCGTGCCATATGGAAAGATAACCCTAGTTTTTGTTGGCTGGAGTACTTTATGGTAGTGAGATGTACAAAGTGATAAGACGTGATTACTGATAAGTTAGCAGTCAGTCATTCTATTGTTTATGTAAGAGGTCTAGAAACTAGAGTACCTGTCATTCCAATCGGATTACCTTGGAAATTACCCTGTATCGTTTTTCGTTCGTCGTTGTAAGAAGATGTCTTCTGTTTTATAAGAAAAGTTAAAAGCTGCAGCACTAAGAGCCAGAGTCTTTTGACCTTAATATTCTTCAATTGCAAAAGGGGACATGATACATAAAATGTGAAAACTTGATTATGTATTTCTGTGCAGAAGAAACGTCGTCTTATGCTATCTCTGCAGATGTAACCATTTTTAGTCACTCAGATGACCTTGTGATCACAACATTTCTATGTTTTTACTCTATGTAGTTTCTGGAGGAGCTTTATAAACGTTTACTGAACCTGTTGGTCCAAACGCAAGAGTGTGATACGAAGGTACTGCATTGATGGTCTCAACTATGATAATGTGTTAATTCGTACATTAAGCTGCTTTCCATTCCCCGTCTTTGATTGTTTCTCTATCTAATTAACACTTCCTTACGTTCATCTTTATTCAGCCGTTAATCCTTCATTTTTTCTTTGTTTCTTTGTTTCTTTTTTTCTTTTTCTCCTTTTTGTTCTCTCTCTCCCTCTTCCTTTTTTCTGATTAGTATATTCTTTAATATATTCATTCTTATTTAGTATAGTCTTTCGTTACTTTATATTGTCTCTCTTTTCCTTTACTCTTGTTTTTTCGTCTACCCTTTTTTTATTCTCTATGATTTTTGTATTGTTTTATGTTCCATTGTGTGTTTCTGTTGATTTTGTTTCTTCCATCCTTTCTTTCTCCCTTTGATTCACATTTTGTTTGATTTAATTATTCATAACTTTCCTACTCTATTCTCGATATTTTCGTCTTGCATCTTTCACTGTTTTATTTATACATAGTGATTTTCTCTTCCTTTAGCTATCTCTACTTCAGATTGCTTCTGCCGTTATCGAAAGACTTGGTAGCAAGGTGAGAGTTTGTACTAATCGTCTCTACCTAGTGTTTGAAGGGTATTTTATCCAAGTGTCTTATACCACATATGGCAGGTGGAATAACAAATGTAGCAACAGCAGTACTGCTTTTTTGAAGCAACCAAGGAACGACTGATTAGTTTTAGGGCACGCCTATGACTTTATAAATTTAAAATGTTTTAGACAGTGAGGTTCCGACCCCCGGGCATTTTTAAAGTTTAAATTAATTTTTTGCTCTGAAGTTGTACTAATCGACTTCATGTAATAGATTGTTGAATATAAGAGCCACGCTGAAGATGCCGTTGTTGAACTCTAGATCCGAAGTGATTCTGTCTATGAATTAGAGTATCTAGTCTTCTTATGTGAATACTGAGGGTTATAAAATCATTGACTTGTCATTAATAGCGATAAGTCTTACATTGCTCTTATATTAAATTCTCAGCGCGTTTTTGCTTCGTACCCTGAGTAGACGTTATTCATTTACCTGAGAAGGAAGCAACGGTTTTAGTTTTATCTGCTTGGCGTTTCGTGAGAGACAGTGCAGATGAGACAGAAGACAAGTGATGCAGTCAGGATTGCGTACACAGAGCCGAGTATTATCGAAAACACGTACGTTAGCCTTGTACAAATTTGTGACAGTCAAAGGTTTGCAAGCATTCATTATTAAAAGATAAATTTTGATAAAGTTGATCAATTTCCCGCCCGAAGCACAATACTTTGTGTAAGTGGGACATAGCGGAATCATTTTCGACAATTCTATTTGCAGACAACTGTTATTGTGTATAAACTGATTGCAGTAAGTGATACAAAATGTGTCGATCGTCTTTCACTGCCATTCGTAAGGTTGTATTAGATTGCGAAAAATATGGTGTTGATGATGATGATGATGATGATGATGATGATGATGATGATGATGATGATGATGATCATAAAGACGATTCGATAAGTGTCAGTGATAAACTGGGTTCTGAGATGTCTAGTAAGTAGCACAGTAAAGTACAATACAATGCATTCATTTTACGCCGTTTTATGCTAGGCATATTCAAAGGCATCTTAGAACCGAGATTTGCTGCATAGCACTGGCCTGTCGCTAACGATTTTTTATAATCCACTCGCAGAAACGTAGCTGCCACTAGCGACGCATTCCCGCTTTTCCGTCATAACCACGCCCCAGGCTTACATCATAGTACTGTGAAGGCAAACTGAGTTTATGTGTTGCTTAAGAATCTAACAACACAACGAGGACTCGAACGTTTGAAGAGGTTAACCCTCGCATTACAAGGTAGTTGCTTCAACCACACACTCAAGTTTGGCCCCAAGAACACACAATACAAACAGCAGGTCACAAGGGGTATTCTGTAGGCACATTCTCACCAAACGTTTTGGTAGTAAATTTCTTCTGCCTTATTTTGCTGGCACTTGTACATGCTTTTTCTTGTACAATGCAGATACAACCTCATTGTCAAATTTTGGTGACATACTTACCACAAATTTGGAGTGAATCTTCACATCATAAGCTTTTACAGAGTGCCATTGTAACCACATTCAATCGTTTAGTGCAGGTAGGCCCTTAATATTTCAGACTCATATTTGATAAGTTTGCCTATGGCGTGTGGATTCAAGCTTAGCACATTATGACGTATTTACTTTAGCTTAGTAATGACAGGCATCTTTTTGTCCCCAAAATATTCTGTTGTGTTACAGCTTTATTAATTTGATTAGAATTCTTAATCAGTGTTTTCCCAGCTTCATTTGTATCAGACATTCTTTCAGTTATATGAATTGTGCCACGTTTTGCCAATTGATTTCCACTGACTTTTGTCTACGTACAGACACATGGTCTGCAAATATAGAATACCTCGACCTCGACCTCGAAGCTCAAACTTCAGTCACAAAAATGTTGTGATTTAATATTTTCTTTAAGAGACAACTAATTGTTTATGGCTGGAAAGCTTTTTTTCGGATGATTCTCGTCAGAACTATAACGTCATAAAGAATACAAAAAGGGGATCGAAAAGGTGTTAACAACGAATACTATAATACAATATCTTCCTCTTTCTCATCCTAGGCTTAGTTAGCATCGTGTGGCTCCAGATTTTGCATCCGGAGGCACGAAATTGGTATTCTCAACTATTCCCAGCTTCTTGGGATACCTAGAGCTCGTAGTCTACCACTCTTCTCGTCATGTTTGTTGCTTGCTTCTTGTTGTTTATTTCTTTATCTTCTACTTTGGCAAATGAAGCTGGTTGAGCTGTGAAATGGAATAAAAGTCACTATAGACATTAAATATTAACACTTGTAAATTCTATATACTTATAAATTACGAGAATGACAGGATTTTGAAAATTTTTCGGATCTTCATGTTTTCACCCAAAAAATAAATTGAGTATTTCTCATTAAGTATCTACCGGTCAGAGCTACTGAATTCTAACAAATTGACAGTAAATGCTATCTGCTTGTCGCTTCTGTCATCCGTATCCCTTTACTCCTACTCTTTAAAAGTGTCAGGCAAGCAGCATGTTTTGACTGAGGTTAAGTAGCAAAGAATTTCTTCGATAAACGCTTGATTATGTTACGATCAAATCCACCATTTTGACATCAATTTCCCTCTTTTTAACTACTGCTCTGGTTCCTTGAGACTCGGGAATGGACTCCACTTCAAGATAGATGCCTTGTGACTATAAATCAGCGTTGTGAAAACGGTATTGGCTTCATTTATGACTATTCATTGATCGATGATTTCTCGTATTCTGTTAATGATATCTCGACGACGATAAGAAATATTGGCAACCCTACGAGCTGAGGTTAGCAAATATATCTAAGTGACGTATTTTGGAAATACACTTATTTCACCGACCAGCCACGCCTTTTACTGCTAATTTACTGCTACAATGCGTTTCCTCAATGTCCTACTAAGATAAAGCCTCACGCCTATATTTCTATCATTGGAGCTGTCTTGACAAACTTCATACACAGAAATGTCTTAACTTTTGGAGTTGAAGTAACCACTTCGAATTACCACTGTTATTGAAAACACTCATCATGCAGCAATTTTTTTCAGACAATATTGCTTTCCTGTGAGTCGGTATTGGCTTCATTTATGACTATTCATTGATCGATGATTTCTCGTATTCTGTTAATGATATCTCGACGACGATAA
>JAAAKL020005607.1:0-19064 GCA_010016065.2 Carybdea cf. marsupialis auct. non (Linnaeus, 1758)
TGTTGGAGGACATTATGTAGTACTAGCTATGTCAATGCCCAATACTTGAAATATATTGCCCATGTATGTAGAGCGAAAAACAATGTAATCACAAAGAGAATGCTTTTTGCCAAAGCAACAAAGTCATACTACCAAGATTCATGGATCAAAATTACAACGTTACTTGGAGCGGACATAAGTCAAGCAAAGCGTGCAACACAGTCAAAGAAGGATTTTTGCCGAGTTAGTGCGGAAACGCATTAGCATGCCTCCGTGATGGCACAGAACATCGATGGAGGATCTCACAGGACAGGACTATTGTACGCCTGTCTTGGAACCTGCGTAGTGCATATGAAATATTTTAAGGTCATATAATGTAAGGGGGAAACAGGGAAAGGTGGACTTGTAAAGTGCCGCACAAGTTGGAGGATATCCGATAGGTTTGACTATAATTTCAGACCATCCAAAATTGAAATCCAAAACCTAAGTAGAAAAGAAACTTTGAAGAGATACTAGAGAGAAGTGAAAATGTCACCACCGGGATTCGAACCCGGAAACCTATCCGTCACAACGGCTCAGTTGGTAGAGAGCCGCGAGTGCGTGGGTCCCGGTGGCGACATTTCCACTTTTCCCTAGTATCTTTTCAAACTTAATGTTTTCAAATCTGCCCATCCTCTGCCCAGATGGAAAATTTTTGTAAAAATATTTGCTGTATGCAATTTAGCAGATATTTGTTTTCTGCATGCTTGGTTGAGAATTTATTTGTGCATTACTGCACAGCTCATGTCCCCGAATCGATAGTGCTCGTATTTGCACACGATCTATTTGATATAAATAGAGTATTTATCGCAGTGGTTCTTTCTTCGGGTCGACCACTTCAAACAACAACCTTGTCGTTTATCGACCCATAACTAATGACTCAAATTTTTGTTTCGTTATATTATTTCATTATTGTTATGGGATCAATCATTCTATGGGTAAATGCAGAATAAACGTTCTCAGGTTTTACTGAGTGTAAAACATTCCTACCGTAAATTGGAGTTATTACTGTCACACTTCTCCACATACTCTCACTACTCATTGGGGTGCACAAGCATTGGGGAGTACGCTGTTATTAACAGGCTTAAACATCGCTGTGTGCCGTGAGGGTTATCACTCAAAAAACTAGACGACTTTACTGTTTCTTGTTTATGCAGATTTTTGACAATTATATAACCCTGCCGTCCAAAAGGTATACTTTGCATTTTTTTAAACCTAGCAATAATTTTATTATACCGTGATGGGATACATGGCCTAGCGCCCCTTCTTTAAATACGCTACTGTTCGTATCTTAATTGACAATATATGTAGCCTCGTAGTACGTTTTAGCGATTTGATTAAGATCTCTGTCGTAATTCTTGTGTTATTTGCCGAGTTTTCTTAAAACCTTTTGATAATTATTAAAAAATATGCTATACTAATGTGAGTATACTAGATTGATGTACAATTTAACCTTGTCGATGCAGCGTTGTTTACCTTCATTGTAATTATTATAGCAATTTTCGTGGCGATGAAATGTAATGAGTTATTAATATATCTATTCTTAACAATTTTTATGCTAAAGTTGGTGTTTACTCAATCATCTTGTCCCAAAAATCTACAGTTTCATATTGGTTTAACGATTTTAACAGAGAAACTAAGAACTGCATTCAAAATACACCATCAACGTTGTATCAAATAATAGCACCTATTCAATGTAATTTTAGCTTGCGAAGATTACCGTGTTTGGTCAATTGATCCAATCAACCACTTCCTTCGGTCGTCAATGCTTCATCAAGATTATCAATATATTTGTAACGGCCTTACCTCCCCTGCATAACTTACATCCATTACAATAATTAACTTCTTTAAACTGGAATTCAACTACTTCCAGCACACATATTCTTGAAACGACACAATTTTCTTACTGACATACAAGTAAACCGCATTATGTCAATCGTGTAATTGTCATAACGAGGAGCTCAAGCCCACTTTCTCAACAACTTTAAAGTTTCCTTTATGCAATACCCTGTGATATGATTAAAAGACATTTACGAATAAGCCAGAATTAGGAAAAACTGAATTTGACGAGATATGCATTTTGATGGTATACGTAACGTAAGGCTGCGTGGAATTTGAATCTTACTATATGTGAGAAAATTGTCAAGTTCAAATGAGTTAAAACATAGTTAAACATAATTTGGTATTTCTAGGCTATTACACGACCAAAACCTTCTCTGACGCTCTTAAGATAAGAATTGTGCACGTGAGTTTTGTGAGTCAAAAAACTCAAAGTACAATCAGTATATTTATTGGTTTACGGGTTGAACCTTATCATTGTTATTCAAACGACCCAACAGTTTGGTTCCATTTTCCCATCTTGTCGCCGGTGTGTCTCATTTTGTAAACGCATAATACTCCTAGTGGTTTTGCTTAGGTGTGGAGATCAAACTTCAGAGAGAACGTTTCTTGCAGTTACTTCAAGTCGTATTTTATCAGCTGTGTCTACGGTAAAGATCATAAACTCATCTCAACGCACCTTTGCGAATTGTCCTTTGTTTACGCACCCTAAAAGGAGAGCTATGAGACGTGTTTATCACAACAAGATAAAATTTCATCACTAACGCCATAATGCTAAACGTTTGCTGCGTCTTAAGCTTACAAGAAATAAATGTTAGTTCTCCACAATAACCATGGGGAAAATCTTTGTTTCCAGACAAAACTTCTTCTAAATTAACCTACTCAGCAGCCGTTTGTTCATGTAGATTATCAAAAATTGGAGAGATATGTACACAGATTTTTCATTACTATAGTACTGAAGTGGGAAACTAAACAAGCAGGTGTTAAAATGATATATATCACGAATTAACTGACTAGGTTCCTACTACTGAATGGTAAGAGTCTTGAATAAAGATATACCTTCTTTCCTTGCTGTCCTCCTTTGCAATTCGACACGGAATGTACACTGTATTTTAAACTAGAAATTGATCTTGCTGAAATCTCACGCGTTTTCGTTCTCCACTTACCCTGATCAAGTCAGTGTGGTTATCTCGCTATTTTACTTTCTTGTAGCAACTGAATGAAAGATGCAAACCTCTATTCCCAGTAAGACCACAAGGGTAAATTGTCATTGAAACAACAAATTATATTTGTGCCAGACTCCTTGACTTTAAACATGCTGACGTGATATGTCACGTGAAAAGCGTGAAGATAAGAGGCTGAATTGTTCTTCGATTGTTTGGCAAACACTAGATTTTGGGCAAATTAAAGACTAATCTGTGAAAGAGGTAAACGCAAGTCAATGCTTGTTCGCCCTATCTAAAAGTTTTCGACACGTTCTTCCTTATGGTTTTTCTAAGCAAACATTATCTTTAAACATGTGACAAAACCATTGTTTAAATCAGACTCGATTATTGTCTGTCAATCAATAATTAAACCTTTTGAAAGGAAGAACTGAACCTGTGAAAATAGTTTACAACTCAGCATTGTGCAATGTGTATCTAACTACTTCTCCAGATGTAAGAAATAGCACCTGATGGAAGTAAGTATTCAACGAACTAATAGATGCTAAGAACAGTACCCAGACTCGGTCATTTAACACAAATACTAAGGAAATTGTAGATAACGTGGCGCCATAAAAACGGCAAAGACGTGTTTTCACACCGTTTAATTGTTAGACTGCGTAAAGAATTTCGAATTTAACCACCAGGTATAATGTGCAAATGTCTTTACAGTTAATTCATCGAACTGTGTTTAGTATATTGTTACTGTGAAAGCAATTATCATGAGAAAGTTACATATCGTTGATGTGGGTGGAAAATCAGAGAGTAGGAAAATTACTCAGTTATCGAGTCCTTTCATTTCACTTCATTTACACATACTTTTCACAACAGAAGTGCCAACATACACTACGCAAGGAGTTAATTTTGCTGGGTAATTTAAAATAAAGTGGTCGGTCATTAAATGTAACTTATTTCTTTGGTATAACTATCACTGCTCTTGTACTCGAGCATGTAGTTAGAAGTGAACATTCAAACGTGTGCCAAAATTCTACTCTTATATTAAAAAATAATATTAATAATAATGATAATGATAATAATAACAACAATGAACTTAACAATCAAGAGTGCAGAATAATAATAATAATTTTTTTAAAACTTCAATGCCATTTATTTGTTCATTCCACGGATAACATTCCCACTGTTGTCGCCCTGTGAGTTCATTGGGGACAGTGAGATTTCGAGGTGGATTTAGAAAGAAATAACAACAACTACCACAATAGAAAAAAAAATTAAAAAATAAAACAGGAAGTAATAAAAATTAAGAACATAGAGAAAGAACGCCTACATTTTAAAGATAAAAGACCCCGCTGGGTCAGTCCAATCTTCACGTCTTCAACAAAATAAATAATACGATGACCGTAAAGTCACTTCTGTAATAATAATAATAATGATGATGATTATGGTGATGATGATGGTGATGCTGCTGATGATGATGATGGTGATGATAATAATAATTCGTTCTATAGAGCTAAATACTCATGCAAATAATTCTACCAAGTATACAGTGCTGGAATAGGATTAAGACTAAAGAAGAATTTATACTACTTACAATAATGGTTAAAAGGCTGAAAAAGTTCATCTTGCATAATATCAAGCTGATTTACAATGTTCACTATTAGCACTAAAAGCACAATCTTTTCCATTGATCACTTTTTGAGACAAAGTAAGTCATCTGGCTCCGATGTACTTGCAACCGTACAGTGGGATTTGGTTTGCATTACAAAATGAGAGACGAGGGCTCAAGTCGAAGCAGAGATGCGAAGCCTTCCCTTCTTACGAAGTCGATGGTATGAGTACAAGCGATGAGTGGGGAAGTGATCGTTATTTTACCAGAAATGTGAGTGTCTCTCACCCTACAGCAAGTGTGGTGTTAGCCAACGAATGGGGAACATCGATATTGCCTCCGGCTGTCTATCAACAAGTCTTATGCGTACCCGAAGAACTATCTGCGAAGGACTTCAAACTTTTTGGTAAAATACACCTGAAACAAAATGATCTTTTTCTAGGGTTGTCCCTTTCAATTCTATTACAGAGATAGACAGGGATTTACTTAAATATAATTGATACTAAGTTTTAGCTTATATTTGGTTTTCTAATTGTATATTACTAGTTAGCAATCTTTTTGGGAAAACTTTTCAATCAATATAGGTAAACTTTGCATTTCTTAATCAGAAAATAACATCCGTTTTTCTGATCAGGCTTTTCTTTTCAGTTAGCTGATTCTTTAACATATTAAATTTTCTGAGTAAAATCAACGTCTCCTTGTAGTATTATCAGTTGGTTTTACTGACATTTCCTGAGAGTTTATGGCGACTTTTTCACAACATAAGTAAATTCAAACTGACAAATTGTATTTCATATACTGAATGTTTCAGCTTAAATTACATAAATGGGAGTATCTTCAAGGCATGCTGAAGTGCACATGCACACAAAAGAAAGGCTACCGAGCATCATTTTAACATGACTCCTATATCAAGATTTAAAATAATTTAAAAGTACATGAAGAAAGAAACGGAGAAGAGTCTCAGTTCCTTGAGCTCCTCCTCAACCACAAATCTTGCTTCTTAACGTTGACCAAAATTTTATATAGTGCGATATAGGAATATTTGGGCACATCTACTCACAACGATACAAGCATTTTTGAAGGAAATTGAAATAGAGCTCTTTACTAGGGATTCCCTATATCTCGAAAGAAACTGGATACTCGAAATTCCTTACTATATCCTTAGTAGGATATAGTGACTTTGATTAATGTAGATTCAAAATTCGAAATTTTATACATTTATTAGCGGTATATCATATAGTGCTAGAGAATATCAATAACTTTTGCTGCTCATAGTACCGTTTTCCTTATAATGCAGTTCTTTGTGAAAATATGCCTGTGACAAATGTTTCTTTTGTTAAAGTAGATACGAATTCAAGAGTGTGTCTCACTTACAGTGAGAAATTAGTATGCAAGTATTTTAGCCTGAGTTCTAAATTATATACATTTCTTTCCAGTAGGCTATATAGCCTCAGAAATTCCGTAACCTGTGCTAATCAAAGGAACCGCTTTCCTTGTAAAGTAGTTCTTTGCAAACATGTGCCTGCAGTAAATGTTTCTTTGATTAAATATAAAACAACGCTACAGAAGCATAAACTTTGAAGAATGCCTAAAATCTCGATAAACTAATACGTAAATTGAGGACACCAATTGTAGTATATTCATGAATATTGCGAGACATGTTATTTAAATTTAATGACAAGCGGAAACTAGAGTGTGAAATACAAGGTAGGATAAGAAAAATAAGGCTACAAATCAGAGATTTAAACAGTGGTTGCTTGTAGGCGTTTAGAAGATCTCAACTCTCATTCATAGTATGGAATGAAAAAATTTTTGATTTACATGGGGCTTAAAATTACTTACTTGGAACACTCCTATTCAAGATTAGGGTCCTAAAGTCAATAATGATTTTTAAATCGAAAGTAAAGGAACACAATTAATTATCTAATCAAATAGGAAGCGAGAATTTCCTCTTTAAATCTTAATTTAGTTATATAGTAATTTAAAATAGATCATTGATGTTGTTTTTTGACTAGAGTTAAATTATAACTGCATCACGTTGTTTCATTTCCTTACCCTGTTTAATCAACTGTATCGCGGTTGATGCAACTTAAGGAGAGTTTTCAAATCAGTAGAGGGTTTACAACGGGAAGATTCTCAAATCACATGTTCATGGAAGTGTGAAAGAAAACGAGAAGACTTAAGAACCAAGAATTTCGATTAGTTTAACGAAAAACTTATGCTAAAAATATTTCACGATACAAGGACTTTCAAAATTAGGTACGATAAGTCTATAGCTATTGGTAATCCAGCGCTTAAAATAAGGGGCGATCACCGCTCAATGATCGCTGAGAATCAATATGTGATTCTCAGAATATATAATAAATGTATATAATCGCCGATTCGTTATTTCGAACGATCATAGTGACTTTGAAACCTTATTTTAAGCGCTAGCAATCTACCGCGAGAAATAAAATGTAGCTACCTCTTAATACATCCTAATCGAAATAAAGATAGTCCGGTATGCAACAATTACAGTAAAATTATTATACCTTAATACAATTCACATTTTAGTCGATATACGTAACTTACCTTGTATTCTTCTTTCGTTCCTATTAACGTCATGTTTAGGCTTCTTCAACTATTTCTGTACATCCTAAATGCAAAAGTAAAAACACTTTCAGCGTTATCTCTTTTGCTCAGGCCAACACACAGCTAGTCTTAGGCAGAGTTAACATATTTGTGTTTTTGGAAACACAAAAACACTGTCAGTTCCTTTTACTTCATATTGTACTAGCTTGATAAATGTTCACCTTTCTTCCTGAGGATAAAAGATTAATATTCCAGGTTCATAGGAGGTAAAGCTGTGTCAGAAAAGAACGTTTTACAGTTTTAACATGAGTAGTGACAGTGTTAGTTGGTTCCACAATGAAGATCATTAGAGTTTTGTCTTCTATCTACGTAGAAGATGTCATATTTCAATAGTTCACTCGGAAACTCCATGATCATATTAGTTAACAGTAGTAAACGAGAATTTAAACCCATTAGATAACATCTGTTCAAACGGTGCACAGTGAAATTAAAATGCAAAGATCTCTTGTTACTCCTTCATCAACATACGAAGTGTCTATTCGTTTTGTCAATCCTTAATAATTCATTGTTAGTTTGCTTTCGGGATATCCTGCATCAATCGGCTTAGAAATTTTTAAGCCGTTTATTTCCCTTCCCTCAGAAAACATTTAGACTTCTCTTTCGAAGACGTTTCAGCCTATAATATAGAATGGACGGCCAGTATGAGTATCTTTTCTTGGATTTAACTGCTTGCCGTTACTGAGTTCCTTAACAAAACACTGCATGATGTCAAGGAGAGTATTAGGCGACAATGTTCACAGTAATTTCTTTTGTCGTCCACCAGATGTAATTGAAAGATACGAAAAGAAGAAATTTTTAATCAGGCTACTACAAGTTGGATCCAAAACATCAAAATGTCTGCCAAGAAGTCTACTACCAACTCCTTTTTGGAGGGGGTAAACAAACATGAAACTTCATGCTTAAAAGTGTTTGATTTAATGTCTGAATAATCGAGCTTCCATCCTCTGCAACGATAACTTTTATAAAGAAATGTGCTTTGCATGTTTATGCTAGTGTCCAGCTGCCGTATCAAGACATTATCAACAAGCTATGAAAGGGTTTATTGAGTTGAGAGCAGACTGTTGAAATATTAAGTAGACTTCCTCCAGATCAGGGAGAGAATATCAAGCGTTGTCTAAAAGGACTTCACAACAATTTGTTGATAGCAATTGTTAGGTTAAGGTATCAGGATGGCACCAAGGGAAGGGAAGTTTTCAAATGTTGTCCTTGGTTTTCAAGAATAACATTGTTGGAAATACTATCATATCTAAAAGCATGAGCCGGTTTGAAAAGAATGTAATTACTCTTAATCAACCATTCTCACCTCCTCCACCCTAAACGTGAAACAGGGAACAAAGTTTGGAACCCCGACGACTACAGTTACAGTGTGTGCATAACGATCCCTTAACCATTCAGTCAGAACGCTACCGCTACTAAAGAGATAATGGTAAAGAATTGAAAATACGCTGGTGGACTGATTCTAATTGTAGTTATCAAACAAGAACTAATTTTTGCTATAAGTTACTTATTATATAAGATAGACAATAGCAGCTGCGCATTTAAGGGGACTTCCGTTCCCCCTCATGTTATCATAAAAGAATTCGGTTCCTCCATTTTGAAGCAAAGTATTATAATAGCTTGAGAGGATGTGATCATTGTTTAAAAACAGTCGAAACGGGAGTTTTTGATAGCAAATTATCAAGTTATAGAGGAGGGCTACAATACGCTTGCCATAACATTTCTAGAGTGAGATTGATAATTTCAGGTGTTCTCAGCGACAACATTTTCAAGTGTTCTGGGCTAGGACCGCTGTTCCCCTCACAAATCGCGGATGCCTCAAAACGTTCCGTCCGTCTAAACCCCCTCTCCCTTTAAAAATAAAGCGAAGTACCTGTTCGTATGGAATCCCTCTTTTCGTGTGGTACGATGACATACTTCAGAGTGTAAATATACCAAATACCCGATTTCAGACAGAAGATATATTACCTATATAACTTTTTCCTTGAATTTTACCATGAATAAAATTGTGTATTACGATGCCATTTGGTTCTTATGGCCATTCCTTAAAGCTGCTGAAATATATTTCCATTGTGCTCAAAAGTATTGTACTTGGATACGCATTCTGCTAAATGAACTACAGTTTGCAACACTTTTGTTCTCCTAGTGTCCAAAATCCTACAAAGACCAGCAATAATCTCGTCACGCGGAATGTTGGGATAAACGATGTGGAATCATGGGTGTTTTGCCACCTGCACGTTTACTATACATTACATGTTTGGGACTACAGTCACCATCCATTCTGCACGCGTGCCCTTTCCTTTCCTTCTTTTAAGTATTAGAGGGAACACACTTGGCTGGTTGATGCTTTGTAAGATGATCTGTTACTCACTTTGTCCCTCCTTGAGATATTCCAGATTCATGGTAGGTATTGTAATTAGAAGCTGCTGAGTTGTTTTTCGGATCTGGAATAAGTGCAATGTAGTAAAGTGGAGATGATGAATGCTTCGTAAATACTTACAGCATTATTGGTGGTTAGCTTTAACTTGTCCCAAACGTCCTTTGTGAGACGTAGCATGCCAGAAGTGGCATTGGAAATCTTGTATCTACTCCTGCATCAAGACGAACTTTGCTTGTCATGGTTGAACCAAGGTAAATGAACTTCTCGACAACTTCTAGCTGTGTGTTATCATTTAGGATTGATATAATTATATCCGAACATTGGTCAAGGTGTTAGGTCTTCTTGATGCTTATGGCTAAGCCAATGTCTTGGACCTATATGAGATCATTTGATGAGGTACATTAATTCCTGGTTGTGAGCATCAGACCACCTCAGGGGGTCCATGCTGGGTTTACTTTCTAAGCTTTGTACCATAGCCTATTTTCCCTCCGAACTCACGAAAACTGAGGATCTTTAGTCAGGGTTAGCTCTCTTGGCCTTTTCTCTCAAGTGGTTTATACAATGAAGTGGGATGTTGATGATAAAGAATGTTGTAACCCGAAAAAGGGTGAAATATGGGTACTATGCCTGCCAAAGGTAACCCATGTTATGTTAAGGGATTGCATATTTAATGTATTCGCAGCGTGCCTATCAACCACCTGGAGATCTTGTGGATTTAAATTTACTCTCCGTACCATACTAGTGTATATATAATGGATTCTCTGTCGATACGACGTATTAGAACTCAACTGTTTGATCAGCTGACCAACGTGCTCTGTGAATTAGAGTGAAAGTGGCTGAGTAGACAACAGTTACTTGTACGCTTGACATGTTCTTCAAGCATGTTCAGTGTGACACATGTGTGACTAGGCTGGGCTATTCAAACACAGGTACAATCAATCTACACGGGCTTCTTGAGTTTCCGTCTCCCCAATTTCCCTCACATGGACTGGGTGGGCCCCGTGACTATGGTGAAGAGAAATTGTTAAAGCTTTCCAGCAATGGAATCGAACCCGGGTTGGTTGCTTTCAAAGCAAGCATTTAGCATCTCTCCTTATATACCTACAAGTATTGATACCTACATAAGGTAGAACCTGATACTACTAAGCAGTGGTAAAAAGGGAAATGCGAAATAATGCAGTTACCTTGGGTTTCACGCCCTATCTGCTGACGTTCTTTAGACCACGGGGAAAAAAATCAAAATCCAAATTATGGAGTAAGATGAAAATAATTGTTGATTTGCGACTACTAAACGACTATGAAGCTGCTGCCTCTCTCAAATGTTCCACCGATATACGTATTATATTTAAATATACTCGTGTTCGTTGCTGGCACAAATGAATAAAATTGCACGAAACAGCAAAAACATTTTAGTACTGAAAAAATTTTTTCGTCTGACACCCCTCAGAATACAAAATCGTCAGAATTGAAATTGAGAAGAAATCAAAGAAACTTAACTAAACTGTAGTAGCAAATCAGAACTCTGACTGCCAGATTGGTGCTGCTTCGGCCAATCAGTGTCTGTGGAACTGAATTGTTAACCGAAAAGGCCCAGTGAAAAGACAAATTTTTTGTCTTCAAAGCAACGGTTTTCTTGCTTTGATGGCTACTGTTAAAATACAGCTGAGCTAAATTTTAATATTAAAAGTAAAATTTTCATATTTTAATTCCGACAATTTTGTACTCTGAGGAGTGTCAAACGAAGGAAGCTTTTGCTGTACCAACATGTTTTCTCTATTTCGCGTAGTTTTGTACTCGTGTATGTGTTTTATAAAATTTAGATTGAGAATGGTAACGATGGTACAAAATACTTAGTCCCCACTGAACAAATTGTAAGAACACTTTCAAATGTACCTCCATACAACAAAATTAGATTTGTTTTTCTCTTCTGTTTCACACATCCGTAATAATTATCAAACCTCTGCCTAAACGTAATCTTGTTACTATCTAGATACCGCTTGCTACAAAGCCTACACACTAAAAAGTATACTTCATTACATAAAGTATCTATATATGTATACACCTATATAAGCAATTTTCTGCGCTACAAAATAGATTCAAACTAGAAAGATGTAGTCATAGATACGGGGGAGTCTAGTGTGAAATTGCAAGACTGATTTGAAACATAATGAAAACTGGTATGTAAAGCACCGTCAGCATACTGTATAAATATTAATAGAGGTACATCATGCCATTTCAATTATTTCGTGATAAACAGCATCAAAACAGAATCGTAGCTGTACATGTTTGCAGATGTCATTGGAAATGCAACACAGGTGAACTCAGATTCATCATGCAAGAAGCAGATAAATGAAATCGCTTGAAGATGTAAACAAGAGGCATTAATAAATTATCAATGATGGTATTAAATTTTTAAGAGATCGCTACTTATTGCCAATGTTATGGGAAAACTCTTTACCTTAGTGAAACACAGAGACTAACCTGGTAACCTGCTTAGAAACGTGCTTATGCCAACACAGGAGTCTTGTAAGTGATGAACTGCGATAACAAGCACGTAGCTGTTAATGAAAAAAATGCAACTTATCTCATTTAGCAATTTTCCACTCTTTGATATTGATTTGCTACTCTCCTTGGGCATTAAACAAAGTATACTGGTTGTCATGAGTTTTTAGGTCGGGATTTATATTAAATTTGCAAGGCTTAGTAACTTAAATTTCCATTGAATGTAAACAAGCAAAGAGATTCAGATTGTTCAAGTTAACCGGATATCATGCCGCGCACATTCTTTGCTGATATGCAGGTGATAATACAAGAATCATAGACATCATGGACAATGCACTATCAAACAACAAATCACGGATAGCAGATTTGCCCTCTGATTCAACTGAATGATGTAGAGTAACTCAAGGTATGTTATGCGTCATTGAATCATCAGCTTTCTTCCTATGGGAATCTCTAATAACTATTGTGGCGAATAGTTATCTCAGATATTACAAGATTAACATAGACCCTCCAAAGGACGACAGTCCAAATTTTCTATGATTTTCTTTTATGTTTAATTTTGCTTTCTTTTCAATGTATGAAATGCAGTACAAGTTACCATGTTATTCACAACATCTTCTTGTTTTTACTTTAGGTGTTTTACTAATTTTTCTCTGTTTATTTCTTTGATTTTAGATTGATATGGTAACATGTTCTTAGGTCACATTCTAAGAAATAGGAAACGAGTAACATTTTTATATCACAGCAAAAGTGTTACGCGTGGAGTAAACCTGTGTCGAGATGGAGAGATACCAGGGCAGTACTAGCTATCAAACAGTAAGCACTTTAAGGTAGAAGAAGGAATGGGTGTAAAAAGTAGGGAAAGTTCGGCGGTGATATAAACCAGGGGAAGTAAGTAACCCCATATCCTTAACATAAAATGAGTCTCTAAGAAATTGAAAACAGAGTTTATTACTTGAATAATTACATGAACGTTGGCACAAACCGCAAATAAAAATTGCATATGACGTTTCTGAGCTCCAAGCCCTCCGCATAGCTAAAACCGTACCTACAATTCTGGAGTGAAATATGCAAGTTTCCCTAACAGTCCCAAAATAGTGTTAAGTTTGAAAAGGAGCATTGTGGACACTTGCATGTCTGACCTCCCTTCTGCTAAGTGGAGAAGTCTAGAAAACAAATAATACCAGGAATTGACACCCCTTCCATGTGGCAGGTACCTTGCGTTACTTGTTCAATTTTCATCGAAATGTACTGAAAAGTTAACTTCTATTTGTCCAGGATTTTAGATCAGGAAGTCAGAATTATAGGATTGTGGGCTAGGAAGCTGGTCATAGTTGTGGCACTGGTGTTAGACTCGCGGAACTAGGAAACAGGTGCCCCTCTCCCTGTGTTTTTGAACATGTAAAACAAATTCTCATTTTGCTAAAATGCATAAGTTCTATTCAACAGCAGCTTCTCTTCTATACTCCCAATTAAGACAAAATACACATCTTAATTTTCTTGCGGTATAGTACGTCAATTTCTAAACTAAATATACATATAGATGTCGTCTTTCTCTCGCTATATATGGCACGTTCTGATGGAATCTCAGGTACGTGCTCTTTCTAATACCTAAGTAAAGATTCTCTCTTCAGTAACAAATACAGATGCACTTTCCAAAGTGGTAACTACCTCCACAGTAGGCCCCCTTTCAAAAACAAACTTAGAAGGGAACGACTTTTCAAAAAGAGACACGGAAAGGCGATCCCTTTTGTGGCTGTATTATGTCTCCCATTTGTCAAGAACAGTGGTGCAACCAGAAAGTTTTCAAGGGGTAGGGGCATGACTTTGGATAATGGGGCAAATTTGGCTTGTTATGTAAATTTCGAGGCAAAGTAAGTCTTGTACGAATAAAAGCCATTCCAAACAAGTATGTAACGTGTCACATAAAAGCTGAAAGATTCCCCAGAAACATATATTTATTTGAAAATGTTTTAAGGTTGAGTTTTAGGGGGAGCATGGATTAATGCTCATCCTCGCTGTGCCATTTGTCAATTAGATATCGGTGCTATACAGTATGGTAAAAGTTTCCGTTTTAAAAACTAGGTATAGACAGAGGTAATCTTTTAATATCGACAGGAAGTGCCACATTTCTGGAAATAATTCGGTGCCGTTCTTAATACAATAAGGTGTCTCTGTTTTATAACAGATGTAGATGTAGGTGCGTTATTTTACTGCAGATATGTAAGAAGATCCTCTTTCATTGATATATGAAATCCCTCTCATTCCCTGCAATACGAAACCGTTCATTTCTAGAAAGAACGAAAAAATGGGTATAGTTTTCTTTTCTTGGTAGTACGAAATGCTTCCTGTCCATGGGATATAGAAATAGTACACTTTTATCTTTCACGTATGTCCCTTTTGCTTCACTAGCATTGCTGTGTGTGCCACTTCCATGTACGGTATATGCTAGCGTATTCAACAAAAGGGGAGCAAAGGGGAAAAAAGATTTTAGTAGAGTGTGAAATACTCTTTATCAAGTAATTATTCAACTATCCTATTTCAGCATTATACATGAGAATGAATCTACAGCAAGTCTTTGTTTTTAAATACGAAGTAACCATACACCCCCTTTCCCTATGCACCCTTCAAACACTTCATTCAAACAGCATCAACTAACCAACCACGGTGCTAGAAGACAGGATTTTGGTGCAAACTGTGCTTGGGTCCCTCTCTCCCGTCAAGAAAAACCAGATCAGAGCATATCACGGTCAGACCCTTGTATTTTTTATCTGTCTTTTAAAAATAATGACGACTCTGTTTTACAAGATATTCCCTGCAAACTTTTAGAAGTTGGGGGAAAACATCATAAAAGCAATACAGCAATAAAGTACGCAACGTATTTAGAAGCAGGAGCTATTGCTGAAGATATTGGATCATCATCGAACGAGGACTGACAGTGACGTATTTACTATGAATCAAAATGAGATGTAGATGATGTTTGAACTGAAAGGAACTATTTCACTATCATACATGATAAGGTTATGAATAAAACAGTTATCAAGCAGGTACATGATGGGTCACAATGTTGCTACATTTCAATAGAATGTTGAAATTGAAGTACTAGTAATCAATCTGCGCGAAGGCTTAACAGATGAACCCTTACACCGTCGCAGTTGTTATCTTACATTTCATCGGAGGCTCGGAACTATGTCAGACGTCCCAGTAGAGTTATGAGCATCAAAAGTTATCTTTGATTAGTGTTTTATCCTGATATGAAATGACTAGTTTACATGAATTTTAAACGGCATGTGAGTTTCGTTAAATGTGTAAAGAATAAGTTCTGCCATAAATTGTGACAATCTTGATTCATAAGGCACGTAAGCCTATCTCCCTCACTGTTCTTGTTAGGAATTTAACCTAAATAGCTAACGCGCATTGTCCTTGCTTTTCGCATCTTTTCTCTGCATGCATTCCACCAAAGCTAATGTTTACTTTAGAGTACACGTATAGGTCTATATTACCCTATGAGGGCGCCATCGTTTCCTCGTCAAGCACTTTGAGCATCAGTAAACATGTTTCGTGATAACCCGATGAGGAACCTTGTTACTTAAGTACGAAAGTATCGGGCTGTTGATCAGTCTATTTTCAAGGTTTCTTCCGACCTATTTGGTATTGTCACCTAGTCGCGTTCTTAGAGACTGCATATTTATCTGGCATTTCGCTTTGGGTAAAAGGCGTGCTCAATCGTACCGCAGATTATGAGCATTTTTTATATCTTTCGAGGTACATATTATTTTGATGTTGATATTGACGGTTCAAAAATATTATGAGAAAAGCCATGTTCCAAAATGACCACGTTCTGCAATTGTGACCAAGAGTAATATCTCAACCGTTATGTCATGTTTTAGCTTCATGACATTGATATCTTAGCCTGCATCACACTTTGGCATCGACACTTGGTAATACCTCGGTGAAAACTGACTCCAGCATGGCAAGATATAGTCTTTGTAGTACTTTTGGACTCACGAAGGAGTGCTGTAATATCATATGTTCAAACAAATTGCACATTTGCAAGAACAAGAGCCGCAGTAGTCTAGTGGTTAAGGAGTCGGACTTACATGCCAGAGGTTTTTGGTTCGAATCCCGCCTAGCCCAGTATAAAAACTATCTGCGGGGGAAGATAACGTGAGCTCACCCCTGTAAATGTGCTCTCTCTCTCTCCCCAGGACACGCTTACTCTAGCTGGAAAATAGGCTATGCTCTAAATCGAGCATGCCACCAAAAAAGCACTAACAAGTAAGTTATGGTACATTACATGAGAATACGAAAATCCATTGATTTCTTACTTGAGCCAAATTTAGGTTAAAGTCGGCAGGTATCAGTAGTAAAAGGTAATCAATGGAATACTCACGTGATAATGTCATAGCATTTTTTTGAAAGAAATATTTCTTGAAAACAAGCCATGAGAATCCCACAAAAAGATATTAAGTTTGAAAAGAATGTTCTAACCTTTGAAACACTTCAAACCTCAACGTTAGTCAACAAATCACTCTCGTATACAATCTCTGTCAACGAGAAGAATGTGGCGACGGAAAAATTTTTATCAAACTTCTGATTTTCATAAAATTGTGAAGTGACTCGCAAAATGTCCTTTTGGTACTCGGGTATATGAATCTCCTGTACTTTTTCATTTCGTTCCTCGTTTTGTGAAACGTGCTCAGAATGACCCAAGCATAAATGTGGAAATCAATTCCGTTTGACCAGGAGAAAAATGAGGAGTTTATTGGTTAGCGCAGATTAGTTTAAATACTAATATAGAAATAACCACAGAAGCCATGGAAATCAAAAATATTTGTACCATTGTAAAAGCCTTGCAGTAGATTTAAATGGTATTAAGACGACGCACTATTCCTGCATTATTCTTGATGTTGTGAACCGCATGGTGTCTCTCTTAGATGCAAACTGTTGGTTGGAGGAGTGACCCTTCTCGTTTCTATGGTAAATGGCAAGATATGTTTGTTCAAAGGATGATACTGGATTTTTGCAGACTTTTCAAACGAGTAATACCGCAAAGAGGAGGTAATCCTCGATACCGATATTTCTTGCCAATAAATGTCAAGGATATTCTAATGCCATGTTGATACTGCATTGTTGTTAATCTTCGACTCCACATGATGCTGCACAAACGACGAGTACTGTAACCACCAGATAAAAGGTAATTCACCCTTTCTCCACATATTTGAAATATCGGATTACCATACGCGATCAGTATTTGTCTGCTAAACTGGCTTCCTATCGTTAAGCAACAGTACCTATTGGAAAGCTGGTACTTAAAGGGTGGCAAAGGGCAATGAACCCACTGCAGTCGTAGAAAATCCTGCATTTCTTTGCCAAATAGATGTAGTAAATGTGAGTAAGAAATTGAAAGTTATTTTAGACACGTGGTACGTAGTGGTCCGTAAGACTGCGCTCAGTTCTTTCTGTGTTATCTGCTCTCTCTTAATTACACCTTCCCCTTCTAATTATATCAGATGGCCCTTTTAAGATATACTTGTCGCGTACCACTGTGTTTCAAAATGCAAGTAAGGAACGAAGCTATAGTGGGGCACGGGGGCAGTACTCCCTGATGAGTCACTTAATCTTACTTTTTGCCTCCCTGCTAAAGCTCAAAAGCTACAGGCCCTCCCCCCTCAAAGAAGGTTTACGGTTGATTATATCATAGATCTGAATAAATTTATTCCGATCTATGATTATATAAGCGTTTAGACCTCTTAAGTATCTTAGCAACCTGAAGTCTCACAAAACTAAAGTTTGACATATTTCTTATGGTATTCTTAAATATGTCAAAATACCGCTTTAGTAAGTCTTGGGCCATTTACAATTTCTTCTTTAGATTAAGAAATATTTTGAAGAGCAGATTGTTAAAATTGCTTTATATTTTCAAGGAGTTCATAAACATTGTATTCTGTTATTTTTTGGTCCTACTGTATATTTGAAGACCTTAACTAAACAATTTTTAGGGGCGGGGAGGATGTAGAGGTGATGTACTAATAAACTAATATCTGATGACAGACGTATTTTAAAAGAAAACGGCAAAGTTTCAACTCTTGCAGTGTGTGTCAAAGGGGTCTAGTAGAAGAACGGTAAATCATCTCACCCTATGAACAGAGAGGCGTTAAAGTAATCGTCTAAACATTATACAGTTTTGTACCACATTTACGTAAACTCTAAAGACCTACTCGTATCCTTTGTTTAGAATATAAAATCACTTTGATAAAACCAAATCATCAATTATCTGTTTAGTAATTTTCTGCCGTTTAGTGGTCCGATGTCAACAACTGTTAGCTGCTTTTTTGGCATCACAAGAAGATATATGAACAGTTCTATACTTTTGAGGAAAGTGTGGTGGTTTGTTGGCTAATATGGGTCATTTTTATTATCTTAATGTATTGGGCTTCCTATTTTGCTGTCAAATGTACCAATGATGAACAACAGAATACACGTGATTGGTAATATGAGTTTTGTTTGCCTGTAAAATACATCAGCTCAAGGTATAGGTATTTGAAAGGTATTCAAATAGGTAATCAGATAGGTATGAAAGGAATAGGTATTCTACTCATTGATGATTCAAAGTATCTAGACTGGTTTCACTAGTCTATCATTTTCATATTATGATGTTAAGCCCTTTTTGTGCTACAATAAGCATTCCCTGGTTTTAACACTTTTTCATTTTTCTAGAACAAAAGTTCAGTTCTAATAAAAAAGTGCTAAATTTGAGCCAGAGCATTTATACTCTTATAAAGTTTCACATCTCTTGGTTTTATTTTATTCTTATTTCCTTAGATCAAATATTGAATAAATTTTGCCAGTACAATTATGCAAAGTCCACCAAATATGATTTTCAGTTAAACGTTGATTGCTGGAGCGCGTAAAGATGAGATATCTCAAT
>JAAAKL020005608.1:7203-19059 GCA_010016065.2 Carybdea cf. marsupialis auct. non (Linnaeus, 1758)
CTGGGCACTGGGCACTGGGCACTGGGCACTGGGCACTGGGCACTGGGCACTGGGCACTGGGCACTGGGCACTGGGCACTGGGCAGGATTTTGTTACGATCTGTTGATGATGCACCTCCAAAAAATCCAACAAATGGTTAGTAGGTGAAGGTTATAAATGAGGATGGAACAAGTTGAGCATTCTGAGGTATTTTTTATTAAATGGCCTTCTTGGTCACCGATATACATGGTGACACAAGCAAATGCAACGTGTCCTAGAAGAAATGATGAAGCAACAGGTGATGATGACCATTGAGGGTTAGAGACCACAAATGAAGAAATAAAAAGTTAAAGATTTTTTGAAAAGGACAAACTGTAACCCAAAACACTGAGAATAAAATAGATGATCCAAAAAGGAAGGAGATAGGAGATTGGCAGTCAATTTCGATGAACAGATTTTCCCCCAAACCCCACCAGTCAAAAACTAATCTATTGATGTGGAAACAGAAAATTACAGAACTGATTGTATGCTGGAAAAGTTATGTGGATGATACCAGGTTGCGAAAAGATCTGTTTAAATTTGGTGAATGTTTGTGCAGACAATGGATGGTTAACTTCCTGTCACCCAACAGAAATTTGAGTAAGAGGTTTAGTTGTCACAGAGAGTACTTATTGCTAGACGATCTTCGGTTCACGGTTAATTAGAGAACGAGTCGAAAGTACCCAAGAAAAGGTAGAAAAAGCTAGTAACTACATCTAGCCAAAAATATGTAACATAACTGGACTGTACAGTAAAGTATAGGACCGCATACAAAGTTAAGGAAGAAAGGCCGAAATCGGACGTTGTTCCTCCAGATGACTTCCTGTAGCTCACTTTGAGTATTAGGATGCTACCCAAGTTTCAACCAGAAATGGAGTGGATGAAGTCACAGAAAAGCCCTGAACAACGAGCTGGCACCAATATCTTTTATATCCACTGTCGGAAATATTCAGGTGCATATATTTATGGCCTACAAGCAAACTAACGGTATGTTTTGAAATCATTTGGTAATTAGTACACGTTTTACAGGAAAAGATATTTACAAGAATTGGTTTATAAAGCCATAAATTTATAAGTTGAAGTGTGAATTTCGAAGAAAGTACAAATGGGTTTTTAAGGAGTCAATATATATTTGAGAGCAGAAATTGCAAAGAAAAAATCGAACACAACGCATCACGTTTTAACTTTTTATACTTCACACCACAATGTGATGTTTTCGAAATTTCAGAAGTTAAATAGTACGCGATATTTTGACAGATGTGTTTGTTAGCTATAAAGTATACAATGCCACTGATTATTGTCCACAAATCAATTTTGTCTCAGAGAGAGTTTTAATTGCTGGGTTGAAAACAAAACATTTTTATTTGCACTGTATTTTATTGCAATATGAAAATTAAACTGTGAAGATGCATTAAAGAAAAACACTAATGTGTTTTTGAACATATATTTTATCCAAAACGTTTTTATAATTTTCAAGCACATGACGGCATACATAACGAAGTTGGCAAATGCAGTCAATAAACACTGGAACTCCTAATTTATCATGCATTATTAAAGAAGTCGACAAATGCAGCTTACAAATATTGAAACTGCTAAGTTGTCAGTAAGTTAAAATACTGTATAATATACAGTTATGGTTACTTACCATCAGGAGGTGTCGCTGGTACTGGAGCCGGTGCCTGTGCCTGTGGCTGCCCCTGTGGCTGCCCTTGTGCCTGTGCCTGTGCTTGTGCCTCAGCCCCAGAAGCTATTTCCTCCATGGCTGATCCAGATTCGGCTGCCTCTTCCTCTTCGTCTGCCGTCAGCTCATCTAACAGAGAACGCACGGGGCCATCGTCCTTCTCCTCTTCTTCAGTCACCTTATTTTTCCCTGCCGATGCCGATATCTTAGCTGCAACTTTGGCATTGAACTGAGCGGGAGCCTTCTCAACCGGCAGTACTTGTTTCATAGGCTTTGATGCATGCTGTGCGCTTTCCTTCGCAGCGTGGTATTCTGATTCTAGCTTTTTTTCTGCTTTTGGGTGCGAATCCTCCCTCTCGCTTGCACTTGCCAGTTTAACAATTTTCTGGACAATGGAATTCGTTAATGACGTAGTTGACTGATTCTTTTTGTGTTTCTTCTTATGCTTGGATTTCGATGCTTTCTGAACTAACGCTTCCACTTTATCTGATTTTATCTTTGATTTGTTCTTATCTTTCACAACCATCGGTATATGCTTTCCTGTCTTCTTTTTAAACTTTTTCTTAGGGCCATATTTAGCACCGGGAACATGTCCACCATGATCTTGTTTGTCAACAAACGTGATTGCTTCTGTGGGATTCGTTGGCGCTTCGGATGGCTTCTTAGCCGTGGAAACCTTGGCTTTGACAGCTAACGCTTAAAACGGATAACAAATTTAAAATAAATCAAATGTACAAGTAAGCTGTTTTATGGCAAAGCAATTATAAAAAGCACTATTAGTAGATTTTGTCCTAACGACAGGGGTTGGAGTAAGCATTTCTGAGCACAGTGCATAAACAAAAATTGAGTCTTCGTTGAATAAGTTTTTATCTTTGAAGAATTGTTGATCTCGAATTAACGTCGTTTCCAAAGAGTGTGTGAATATGGATTGTCTGCGAGTCAGGCCAGTAGCCAAAGGAATAATGAATATTAAAATTTCTGCAGTTATGAACTGAAGTAACATATCTCGAAGAGTATCACACTACAATTTTTTTACCAGCCATTATTACCCCCCCCCCCCTACTTTGGGAATCTTATCGCCCCTTTTCCAATCTGATTTGGCACTCTTTAATTAAACATCGCCCTTGCATATTTGGAGTCGCTGAAAAGGCAATGTAAACATCTACCGATTGCCCTCTTTTAATGGAAAACATAAAATGGGTAAAAGGCTAGAAAAATTGAGGCCATGCATGGCTTCCAATGCAAATGAGTGACATGTTAAAAATCTAATTGCTTTGATTTTGTCATTTATAAGTAACAAGTCATGCTTTACGGTCATCCTATTGCGTTTTAATTTGCTTCACGTTCACAAATTAAAATAATTCTTTGATAGAAATTCCCAAATAACAAATTAATTTTATAAACCAATAAGTGCTTACTCAAAAGATCTATATTATTCTATAAAAAAGTTTCCCACAATTTATTCTTAGGAGGAGGTTGTATTTTTCATGATCATTTAATAAAATACTATCCTGTCCTCTTTAGAATACTTTGTAAGTTTCCAAGGAGCTTTGGAAAGATTTTTTCCCCAAAGGTAGTTATGGCTCATATCGTATCGAGCCTTGCCTTTCACATTGCACATACTTGATGCCAGCATACAAAGGTGGTAATTAACAGGTGGTGGTATCACAAGATAAAAATTGTTTGTCATCATCAGGATTTATCAATAGATAGATCACAAGCAAAGGATATATGGGTCTCGACCTTGATTTCAAGTGAGGAAAATTCTCTTTTCTTTACCATTTCGCCATTCTTGAAGTAAATCGTGTACATATAAAGTTTTCAGTTGGAATAAATAACGCAGTGTGCAATGCAATCAGAAAGAAATCAAAATCGTTTGCAATTATGGTTTGTAAAACAAACTATGATCATGAGAGCACTATCATGGGTAATTTGTGTCAGCCGTTGATTTGTTCTATAGCTATCTATGAACAACAAAAGTCACCTTTCTCTTAATCCAACCATGTCAAGCACGTCATTAAAAAACTTATTAAAGCAAACTTTATCTTTATTCGGTGCTATGACGTTTGTAGTATATCTAAAAATAACATCGAGAGTCGTTGTCATTATCATAATCGTCTATCTCTATTTGACATTGTACATTTCACACTCTACAATCAGTAATAATATCATATACGTTACTGCCACCCTTAAAAATAAATCTCTAGTTATTTCTAGACTGGAAAGCTTGTAATTGCAATTCTTTGTGATGATTGTGTTTCAGATGCGGTAGGTGAAGCTGGTTTCAACGGAGAACGTGATTTCAATGGGTACAGAGGGTCATTAAAAATGGGAATCGTGAAAGAGATACAATGAAATGACATGGAGCTTATCAAATACCAATTCATTACTGATTGTCACGATCATTTCCATGGTCTTCATTATAACCAAAAACAATTATAATTTTTGATGAGTTTACCAAGCGATACGACCCAAAGCATTATCATTAAATGATACTAGCAGATGTTTGTGCTGCCAGGGATTTTAAACCTCAGGTGTTGCAAAATCATACCTTGTTGTAAAATACCGACGATCCTGTCACTCTGCTAGCCATCATATAGGTTCCATGTGGAGCAAATATACTTGTCACAAAAAGACAGTATCTAACTCGTTTCAGTTGCATTATACCGTCATGAGAGAGGAACCTTACTATTAAAATTGCCCAATGTTAAACTCTATATATTAACTAAGTAATATCCATACTTGATAATTATAGGGGGTATATATTCCCAACAGATAAGGAATAAAATTATCTTTTCCATAGCTAGTCCTTCACGTGAGCAAACTTCTCAAAGTCTAGGCACTAGCTAGGATGCTGTGAATATCCCCAGAATGACCAAGATAAGGTTTAATATCAATATCAACTCGAAATATCGTACAAAAATTTTCTTGTCAGATAATATGGAAAATGTATTAGTAGTTTTGCTTATACTTCCTAAAGGAGAAAATACTACCATTAACCTAGACATCTCTTATGTTCATAAATATAATTATTCCATAGATATGAATTCTTACCAGGCCTTTGTTTTTCTTTAACGGCATTAAATTTCGATACTCCCGATGGCCCTATTTGTGCATCATCTCCAAAAGCTCCGGGAAGTTCGGATGCCTTAATGCTCTCTTGCTTCTTCACTATCTTTATTGTCTCTGGTGTAAGTTCTTGTGGTTTGTCGTTTTGATGCCATGTTTCCTCAGACTTCTTCACTCCAGTTATAGGGCCTCTGTCGTGCCTTAGAAGGGTCTGAGGTTTTTGTGGAATATTGGATCTCGAAACTGTTGGAAAGATAGAAGGTCAAACGTACAGGATACATGACGGTAACAAAAGAAGTATCGTCTTTTATTCTGATGTATCCATTTGTGGACTCGGCTGCTTGTTTTTATGATACCTTAATAAAATTTCTATTTGGTTTGACTCTATACAGAGTCGGGGATTTTGAGATACCCAAGTTAGGGGGAGGGTATCTAGTATGCAAGTGGCTATTTATATGCTAATAACTCTGAGAACGTTTACTATTAAACTTGCCACATACATTGATTCATCTTTTAGCTAGAGAAAAGTGGGTTTATCATTGAAATTGTAATAGGAGAAATCACATAAGACGCAGAAGTTAAAAAGTACCTAAACACAGCTAGAAAGTCCATTATTGAAGTATCGCTGTTTTGCATTAAATTTACCTTATTTGTATAAAAAACCAGGTTAGTTCTGAGCACTTTTATCCCTAAGCATTTTGTATCTTTTGTGGGTTTTGTGGGGAGAATGATGTCGTCATCATCAGCAAATTTTGACGAATTATTTTTTTAAGAAACTGTTGAATAAATTTGATAAAGAGTCTGAAAGTTTCAAATGGGTTGAGCTAGTCTTTCGAAAGAAATTAGGGCCTATTAGATCCCCCTCCCCCATCCATCCATTCAGTCTGTATAGGGCTAAGCTACTTTTATTAAAACAAATATGTAAAGTTCACCAAGCAAATTTCCACAGACGAATTATATGTATAAAGCTTGTAGAGCATGCATCAGTAAATTGGTGGAGCCCAGTAAGTCGTCGAAAGTCACTGATCAATCCTATTCTGCTCGGACTGTTTTCACAACTGATCCTCCTAGAGGCTAGAGCCCCCTAACTAACTTGCAGACGGTAGGTCACAGGGTACAAAACTTGACGTACTTCTAGTACCATGCTACACTACCATAAGGGTACAAAGGTTTGGATGTCGGACCTGTAGATCATCAGACTTCTTGTTCATCAAAGTCATTTGTCATCACTGGTCAACACGTGATTTTGCCTAAATCTTGTGTCATTCTTAATTAACCCTTTAAAGTTAGCTTTTCGTATTATAGTTAACATTTAATAAATTTAATACAAAAATTTTGTTGTATAAAATAAAGCATCAACAAAGCAATAAAATCGATATTTGATTCTAAATTTATAACATCTTTGTTTAATAGTGCCATTTGTGTCTAAAAATAGCCGTTTGTAGTCAATTTTCAAACTATGCAATTTTCAAACGAGAAGTTTGAGCAGATCTGCCGACAATTTAAACATGAAAATACTAGTATTTTACGAAATGATAGGATGAAAGTAAAAGCTTGAAAGTTGTTAAGTCTCTAGCACGTGCAGGCGGGAAATGGCTGCCCGAAGTTTGCGAGGGAGCCCAAAAGATGTGGAGAAGCGAGTGAAAGCTCGGCCATAGTAAATAAGTAAGAAGCCCAGAAAAGTCCCCTCCTCCTGCAGACAATAAATAAAAGTTGATATCACACTGTTCAGACGTTAGAACATTTAAGCTAAAGAAAAAGAGAGCTCTTGCTAATTTGCCGAAGCTTAGTTTGTTTAACTAAAGTCACTGATTTCTTTAACCTGCATTCTGGAGTCTTTTCTACAATAGATACTCTCAAACCATGTGCAACAGTTGTGTGCTATGTCAGCTGCATATCCATCAAATCGCGTAGCATTTATTAAAGCAATTGAAAGTGTATATTGAAATCTAAAAATCGTCATTAAGATGTCCTGTCTTTAAGGGTACTTCTTATCCACCACCATCTCCTAGAAAGGGGCCAGCTACATGTAAATCCCCTAGTTTAGGTGTTAGAGCAGAGCTGCAGTTTATATAAATTATTCTACTTTACTGTGGGTAGTGTCGAAGGTAACGTGTATATATTACCATCGTGGACCTCATACACAATGAAAACCCTACTTCCTCTTCTTTATTTCCTGTTGATCATATCTATGTTAATTTATATAATATTCACAGCAATCTTTTATTCGAGGAAATTTGAACACTTTAAAATGGTATAAAATCACGAACGATAACACTTAACCGCAGTATAACTACAAAAAAATGATATCTAGTAACGTATTCGTGAGTTAGCTTATCTTTCATTGTTTACAAAGTGCATACCGCCTGGCGCATTCTAGCCAGAGATACCACCATTGTTCAGCATTATTAGTCTTACTGAATGTCTTATATATTGTACGGGATTGTTTATTTTCATTTTAAGTCGTCAAGTAACGAACAGATCTATAAAAAATCATCAAATAGTACAATGTGTACACTTTAGGATTATCTTATAAGTATTGTCCTATGTATGGTAGGCAGTAGCCTTAGAACTCTGAAAGCTGAAAATGTGAATCGATAGCACGTGCATAAGAATGCTGTTATAATAACTGACATAGGCTTTTAAATCTACTCTGACTTTTGAACTGAACTGGCCTGTTCGATGCTGTGCATTACATTTGTAAGGTGGGTTTCGACGGTGTAAAACAGTTGCCTTCGGCACAAAGGATATTCTGTTCTGATATGAAGGTTAAAAATTAATATTTACGGATGCAAATCAACAGATCAGCGTCTTGGCGTGCTTCTGGTTTTTAATCTAAACAACCTATTTAAGGATAGTACTCACCCGATTTCTTCTTTGCTTTACCATGTTTATGTTTGTTGTGCTTCTTTCCTACAACATTTTCTCCTGAAAACACAAGGATTAGAGCCGCGACAACAATAAACGATTGTCTTAGTTTCCACCTCATGGGTATTCGATATATATCTATATTTTTCTGATGTAAAAAAGGGCAATTTTACGTCCTTTTTAGCGACATTAGTTGATGTTTTCCTGTTCGGTCTCTCCTTTCGCCCGCGTTCACCACGACAGACCTGCTCACATTGACCTGTCGATGATCTTATGCTCACATATTCAGGTGGGACGCAAAATTAGGAAACTGAGCTGTTCCCAAACACAACCGTGGCTTTGTTCCATGTTTACCAGCGCATCGCACTCTTCGTTCTGAAAACGAGACTAACCTTGTGCTTATCATGTCTGAGTGGCCAGTAACAATGCAACCTTTCAGCATTTAAACTCTATTAATTCCCATGGTTCACAAATTCTTGTACGAACTTATGGTAAAATGTTTTCCTGATTTTACTGATACCTGTAGGCATGCGCTCTGAAAAAGTCTATTTCTATTTTTCTTCCCTTTACCAGAGTTTTGAAATAGAATCATCATTTTTCTGACAGCAGTAATGTTTCTACTTGAACTATGAAATGTCTCTTCTTTAATTCATAGAATATGGATGCCCTCAGGTGATGTCTTTTACAAAAAAATTATGCCATGGCCATCTCTTCTTCCGCATCTAATTTATTCCAAGTTTTGAAGATAATATTAGAATACTTGCTTGCATACTTCATGACAAGATGATATCAGTGAGGATAAAATCAGCTAAGAAATCCAACTAGGGTAGAAATCATGAACTCTAGACAACTCTAGAACACACATAGACAAATGTATAACTAACCGGAAGTTGAATAGTACCTATGGTATGAAAAATCTGCTAGGTAAAATACACAATGTAACAAAAAACATATTTTTTCTAAATAGTAAGTATTGAATGACCAGTGACAGGTATCATAAAAGTAAACTATTTTAAACACAGTTAAATATTTAAATAGCATCTAATATTTGGCCACCAAGAGGGTAAGACTGGGCGACAAACGAGAGCATCTTAGTGCATAATTAGTATGGCATATAGTGAAGATTCTTATATCATGGGATAGAGATATTTAAGTTCTCCAATTTTAATTGTCATGTCTGTTTATAAAGCAATACAGCACAGCTACAGCTTTTCAATTCGTATTAATATCCAAACGAGACGAATTTCAGCTTTCCTTACTATTTAATAGATCTTTATTAAATTATGTGAAATTATATTTGACAACTAAAGCAATTTTGTACATTTTACAACGGGACGTCTTGACGCTATTTTCCTAAATGTGTAACCAGACAACATTTAGAATGATCTTCAAAGACCTCCTCCAGGATAGAGTGTCCAAATTCTCGCCTAAGACAGGCACAATCGGATGATCTACTTCTCACACTTAAGCTCGTTGAAAAAACCTGCTATAAGCTGAATATGTTATGTACCCGTCTTAACAGTTTGATGCTCGCATTTGATAGTTTCTGGTACTATTCTAAAGTTCGACAATGGACAGGATGATGCTTAGATACAATTGTACAAGCAAAAGCGATTTGAAGGATCATGGACCATATCATGCTGGGCATCAAGTTGAAGACGAGGCTGACGAGAAAACATCACCTCTTTCACAAGTTGCAGCATTAAAAAAATCATTACTATTACCAAGTGACCATAGTAAATGTAACATTTATTTACGTACAATAAATACAATAATTATTTTCCTTTATGATTTTTATGTTTATACTCTAGAACAGCATATTTGTGTAACTTGCTTTGGTCCCACTGATATTTGAAACGATGAAGGTGAAACACGAGTAGGAGAAATAAGGAGCGAAGAACTTATGAATATTTTACTGATTGCCCTATTTAACTTTCACAGAACTTGATGTGTTTAACAATAATTCCAATGCATTAAAAATATTTATATTTTGACTGAATTTTCATCTTATGTAATAAATAAGAATGTGTGTGTTTGTAAGCAGAATAGGCCACACCGATTTGTCTATTGTTATGAAACTTTCTGTGGACACTTTCATGGACCAGGGACGCTGGAGACCAAAAATGGGTTTAAGTGAAGTGCCAGACTTCCCGAATGTGTCTTATGAGAGTATACCAAGTTTATTCTGCACGTTGCAATGTACATACCTACTGTATGCAAATCGCATTAGCACTGTCTTATGAGTGTATTCCAAATGCAATCTGCATCCTGGAATGTACTTATCTATGGTGTGCAAATTGCATGAGAAACGTGTCATGAGCGTATTCCAAGTTGGTGTCCTTTGACAAGAACTCAAGCATAACTATCCTTATCTCATTAAAGACTTTCAAGTTCATTGACAGTCTGCGAGAGAAAGGGAAGAGCCATGTCTGTATGTTGTCTTATGTCATCGCAGCATTCCTACACATACAGACAACAATATCTGAAGGCCTAAGCTTCCCGGGCAGCGTTGGGTACTTTCAACTATTCATACAATGACATTAGTCGGAGAAGTATTGAACTAAGCATCTGTGTATTTGACAAGACTTGCTATATTACTCGTTTTCTTATGCTGCTGTTCTTCAGCACAGTAACACCACAGGACATAATGTTTCCTTTGGATGATTCCTTTGCCTCACTGCTTTTCTAACTGAAAGTATTCTACCCTTGCAATTTTATTTCCAAATTTAGACCAAGTTTGAATGGCCAAAAAATGGGAATTCCTCTTCTATTGTTGCTATTGTTATTATTAAAGAAACTTTACATATAAGATAATCACATCAAGTATATACATAGTATTTATATGCATAAAATATTTACTTATATCTGTTATCATTGTTAGTTCTGTAACATGAAATGTTATTTAAAGATCTAGTAAAAATTTTAATATTTACGGAAACATCGAAAACTTTCATCCCTTGTAAAAACCAAAGCAATTCAGACTTTATAGATTTTTATAGATAGAAATTTATAGATTGAAAATGAAATATAAACAAATTTCAGGGTGCAATCAGTGGATGAGACGTTTAAAGGCTTTAATAAAAGATTTTGAGTAATACGTTTTCGAGTCTTGATTGGAAGGCCATTAAAAATCTTTGCACCCTTGAATGTAAATGATTGTTTAAGAAATTCAATATTTGGCTTTGCTAAAACAAAATTGTTATTTTGCTTTCCATAATTGTGGGATTGGATTCTAAATTTATCATATAGTCCCTCAACCGACACTCCACAGAGACATCGACTTTATTCTTTACTAGTTTTAACTTTCACATAATTACCTCTGACCTTTCATTGCAAATTTCGTACTCTTTGTTTGTTAATTGAATCCATTTACACACTTATGTATCTGGATGAATAATTGTCCATATTGTTAAATAGTGCTGTTTTGTAAAATTATCAATCTTCTCCGTTGATGATACAAATTGCACTGAAAACTAAGAATAAAAGATGTCAATAAAACTACGTGTGATTTCCTTGTTTTGAATATCTCTGATCAGAAGAAGATTTCCACCCGGAGTCTCATTGCAACTCGTTGTCTGGTTGACTCAAAGCCCAACTCGATGACAGGTCAACAATGCGATCACAACTGTAAAATGATGGCAAAACATTAAATACAAACAGTTTTTTCCTGATGTCTCAAAATTTCTTACATCAGTATCAAAGACAAATAAAAAACTTCAATAAAAGGGATTGTTCAGTAAGCAGAAAACAATACACAATATATGAAACAATGAAGGAGAGCAAGTAACCCTTCAGAGGGAGAGAAAACGTCCGTCAAACGGTCCGTCTACTTAAGAGTCGCTTCTTGGATCATTTGTGTGTTTAAACTTTGACTGGAAAAATTACTCTACTCTCTTTTCGGATTCACTCATACAATTATATTGCACAAGTTGCACTTTACAATTACCCTCTTCAAAGTTCAGATTTCTTGCCACTACATCCCCTAAACGGTTTCCTACTTGCCAACCTGCCTTCTCCTTGTCCAAATTAGAAGCTAACTAAGCTAGTGACATTCTTTGCGTAATTGTCACATCATTAGTACTTGCAGTATTCCCAGTGGTGTAGTTGTACCCCTACGCTCCCACACGCCGTATAGGCACTGCAGTACACCAGAAATAGGCGTATGGGCACTGCAAAGCAGTGGTACAGCTGTACCCATACGGTCCCATACGCAGTATTAT
>JAAAKL020005609.1:3930-19058 GCA_010016065.2 Carybdea cf. marsupialis auct. non (Linnaeus, 1758)
GGCTTCATGTTGGTCTTTTATGGAAGTTGTTCATATTGACGTCCTTTTCTTCGCATCTCAAATTTCTTACTTTTTTAAAAAGGAGTCTTTCGGAGAGACCTCTTCACTAATCATTACTCTGTGTACTTGTATACTAACATATACGTGTATTGCGCTACAAGGTTACATGCAACGTTAACTATATATTAGTTCTTTCCCTATGGGTTACCACGGAGAGATTGCAGTGCTATGCCCTACTCCAAACCTTGATCGACATAAGAGAGTTAGATGATAAGGGAAGGGGAAATATTGTAATGCAAAAAGCCCTTTTCGTTTTATACCCGACATGAACAAGTGTAGGACTAAACAAGTACGCTCTAATCGACTGTAATAAAGGAGGAAGACTGGGAGCTGACAGTGAGCATGTTAGACAACGCATGCCCACCTGTCAGAAAAAATTGGATATGTCATTGCTTACTCCATATTTACTGTCTGTGAAGCTCACAACACTATGAAACGATAACAGTAAAGTATGAGGTTGAAGCATCTTTACGGCAAAAACAATTCAACATATCTAGAAGAATGGCCTGATCCAGAGAGACGCTAATACGTCTTACGTCTCGCTGGTAGTGTGCAGAATATGTATCAGGTTGAAGCATCGGTACGTCAAAAACAATTCAACATATCTAGAAGAATGGCCTGATCCAGAGAGACGCTAATAGGTCTTACGTCTCGCTTATAGTGTTCAGAATATGTATCAGGTTGAAGCATCGGTACGGCAAAAACAATTCAACATATCTTGAAGAAGGGCCTGATCGAGAGAGACCGGAATAGCATGGAAGGTCATTGTAGCGGAATAGAACAAATAGAAGGATTCACTTGTGTAGCTTTGGAATGGAGTGCACTTGGAGTAAGGCGTCACACCTTGGGCCTTTACTTTTGGCTACGCCCTTCCTCTATTCTGGATGCGGCAATCAAGCATGGTTGAAACTATTACAAAACATCAGGGGATATTGTTATGATTGAATACTGCATCGGGGATAGGTATATAGATTTCCTGCACCACAAGGCAGGCACGTATAGTATCCGCTAATGCAGCTCTGTTATTAATTGCGTTCTAAGGTATTTCATTCAAATCAAAGCCTAATTGAACTGTGTGGGTTTATAAGTGTTTAAAGTGGTAAAGTTGGTGCAAAAAGCAATATCGCGATCGTACAAGGGAGTTACAAAAATTTAAACACTTTTCAAAAATAAAAATCCATTTCACAAGAATATTGAGGCCCCAATGACTTGCAGTTAAAGGATAAAATAAGAACGCAGCTCAAGAGAAACACGCTTGTTAAGCTTTTAAGATGTTACATTCCCTTGTAAGAATCGTATCACAGGAAATATTGCTTTCTCTAAATTTTATGATAATCCTTTTCGTGTATCTTCGATTAAGGGGATATTGTATTCCCTTTATCTTCATCACCTCTATGCAAAACTGTCCAAATATTTACGTGGATAAAATATGTTATGTTTGGGAGACAGATGTTGAGACTCATCAAAATGCATGATATTGTTTGATTGTAGTTGTACTCACTACTGTCTTGTACGTTCAACACTGTGTGCCCTTTCGTCACACCTAAGCACGTCAATCAAATTTACTTTACCAGTAAAATTTGTAGGCGATTAGAGTTAGTTATCGATAAGTTTTGAACAGGTTCTTGAAGAATGTTTTGAAGAGATTTTGTTATCGATCATTCGATCTTATCAAGACACCATTTGTTAAGAGTATGTTTAAGTATGTTATGAAATCAGGATTCTAAGCTTACCTTATAAAGACTTTATTTTGGATAATATATATTATTTTTTTCAATGACAAGCAATGTTTTTGTTTTGATTCGAGTTATGTACATATTGGGACGCCCGGAACGGTATTCTTGTAACGATAGTTAATAGTTTGCAAACGAAAGCAATTAATAATCATTTTTCTTTAGTTTAGAAGGATATGTAAATGTTCATGCGAAATAATCGATGTATAGTTTTAAACAGATGCTAAGATATAAAAATATTTTGTATTACAGCATTTGCTGAGCAGGACGAAAGATTATATTGAGAAAATATTCATTTTTCTATGCTAGTATCAAATAGCATAAGCTCGTATCCTTGGCAAACAAAATCAGTCTTTATGATTTTCTTCTTTAGACATATGACTTTTTAAACTGTACGCTAAACTAGTATGTGTTGTCATTTCTGATTTTCAAACTCTTTATATCTCCCTCCTCCACTCGTACATACCCTTAGATCCCATGCTACAGGTATCAAAGTAGATGGGCTAATGGTGACAGAGCAAAATACCAACATAACTGATACTAAGAAAAGTATCAAAATAGAAGGCCAATGTTCCCTTGTCCCCCTCGTTCTGGTTGGTCCTGACACTTACTGGCCTATATGTAATGTATGATTCTTAATGCATGAGACAATTTGGTAACCATATTTTAAATGTCTTACTTCTCGGTGGACTTCTTGCTCCGTTTGCTTCGTATGCATTCAGAATACCATGACTACAAGGAAACAAAATATACGAAAATTAATCTTAAGAGAAGAATGCAGACCAAAAATTATGGTAGAAGTAAGAGAAGAACTTACTTGAAAGAATTGTGATACGTATTGTTAGTTGTACGACTTACATGAAGCGCCTTCGCTCTCAACAGATCACAGCTGCTAGCACTCCAGGTCAGAACACGCAAACGATAGCACGCTTCTGAATGATTGTGTTAAAACAGGCATAGTATTTGAACGTCTTACACAATTTCTATAATTCGTGCAACAGATCGATTTCCATCTCGTGAGTCTTCTGTAGCGTGAATCATACCTTTCGCTACTCTATACAACTCTGAATCTATACGAACTTACTTTTGTTACTGTTGCTATTTATTACAAACAATCACAGACATATCACTTTCCAACGCTAAAGAGAAGATAAGGTTATGCAAGATAGGATGACTTCTTCTAAAGACTGCGTAGAGCTGGATGCGATATCCACCGGTGGAGTATTGGGAGCTAATGTAGCAACTTCAGAAACGTTATCACCAGGTAACCGTTGGTAGAGCAGCACGGCGCGCAAGCTTAGATCCTGAGTTCGAATCCCGTTGCTGACATTTTCGCTGTTCTCTTCAAATTTGAAAAAATGTACACGTTTGCCTTCGTGGCATGACCTTATTGTATTGTTTACTCCTTCAGCGCATATCACTTTTAGTTCTTTACTAGAGACCCAACGTGTAGAAGAGATTTTCTTTATCAATCATTTCCAAATTTAAAACCCTGCATAAGTTATCTTTCAGGAGGTACAAGTTCATGTGGCTGTAAAATTCGAATGCGGTTACTGTTCTCCGTTGTCTTAGTGACCATACGTTTTACTCTTTACGAACCCTTCATCAGCACGTCTTACAAAAGTGTACTCCTGAAAAATTGTTATGACATTGTTCTGCTTCCTCTCTGCATCTCTGATACAATGACCGGTAAAATTTAAATGACTCTGATGGTGTCTGACTTTCGGTAAGCTTCTAGATAATTCTTTCCCGGTGAGATGTTTCTTACAGTTAATGCTTTGCACATGTCCAGTCTAGTGAGTGTAGAAGCCATTGAACCCATCTTCCTGTTTCTTGATCAGAGTCCACGTTCGATATCTGTAGAGTAGTATGTGTCGAGTTGTTAGAACTTATCATTTGTTATTATGGTAGTATAAATCTCTACATGATGTTAACTTTAAGCACTGTTGCTGGGCTTGTGCTTTCCTTAGCTCTAGACCATTCCCAGAATTGTCTACTAATAACCTCATATCATACTTCGGTTGCCATTTATACCGAAACACGTGAGTTGATAACTAATGATAATCGGGCTTAGACATCCTCATCTTTGTCAGAAATCATCGTAATAGAATCAGCATAATTCGTGTCGGCCAAGTAGGTGGTTGGAGAGCCCACTGATTGTGTTCTTTAAGATGATAAGATCAACCTGTTTGTTGTTATTGACGGCTTTCCTTATTACGTAATCCGACACTACGACAAACAGGCATAATGTAAGTGTGTCACCTTGTAGGAAACCTGAGTCCCTAAGTAGAGTTTGAAGAAGTTCATGTTTTCATCTTCTTCTATTACTTGAGCTCTAGAAAGAAAGTTTAAGCTACTTTGCCAATCATTGAAATATATGTCTATGGCCCAGCTTAGTGTCACGTGTTTGATGTAGTAGTACTCTCTTGTGTCTCATCGTTTAAACGTTTGAATTCTACAAAATCTGCGATATCCTAGTAAGTACGTCTTTCGAACAAAATTTCTTCTATTCACTTCTTTAGTTGACCCGTATTCTATCACATTTATGATATGATGGTACTCTTGCTAAGGATTCTACATTTTTAACTTCGCTCATGATTGTGTTAATAAAAACGTAAATTGTTTTAATTCGTCTTCAAGCAGTCTTAGTATCCCCTCCATGCTATGTGTTTCTGTGGCATAGTTAAGCCTTTATCATCGTAGACGGGTAGCTTAAATTTATGAGACCCTTTGAGAGGGTTTGGGCTCAGAAAAATGCGTCTCTGGTCGCTCTTTCTGTTCATAGTCATCTTCAACATATTAACAGCGTTCTAGAAAAGACTTCTTTAATAGTGTAGTACATTGGCAAGCAACATTTCCCCCTACAGACCACCTTCTGTGGAAGTAATATCACTTGCTGACTCCTTATTGACTTGGAGTATCTTGCCTTATGTACCTTATATCCATTTCCTTTAGTCAGTAATTTAACTAGTGTAAATGACACTTATTGCTTCCATTTAATTCTTTTCTTCGCTTGGCCAAATGATACCACAACCGCTAACAGAAAACATTCCTGTTTACTCAATCAAATAATTAATAGGTTATGGGCCTCCAAAGTGTTATTTGCCAATTCCTAAGTGATCAGATAGCGGGCCATTAGTGTAGTGCATGTATTTCACTACCTTTTGGATTCCTCGATTGTTTACGATAGTGTCCATACCCTTTACACACCTTCCCTTTGATGAAGCATGTTAAGTTCCATCAAAGACTATAGAGAAAGGAAACTTCCTCCCTAGTATTCCTTTCTCTATAGTCTTTGGTTCCATCAAAGATTAAATTAGTTTACAGGGTATTCAGGAAGCTTTTTATTGCGTAATAAATTTCCTCTTGAGCTGATTAGTTCTTTAAATTCTTTACTATTCTTTATCAAAGTTTCCTAAAGACTATTTGTTATAGTTCAAGTAGAATTGTAGTAGTGCTTACATAAACACTATAAATGTGACCCACCTCGTTTTGCGATTGACACTCCTGATAATTGGCTTAAATCAGCTGATGTTTTGACTGATGTAATTTATGTTTATAGGTAAATTTTGCATATTTCTGTGTAATATCTTCGCTCATCACGTCATTTTACTTATTTAGAATTCAGTATTTATAGACATGGATTTAGTCGAATTTAAGTTAAAAAATGTGTATCGTGCTGCCTGTACAACGCTGCAAAGACGCAATAGATTGATTTGCTTGTTATTTAGATTATTCTTAAAGGTTGATTTCTTAGTATTTTGACAGTTTGTTCTTAGATATTGCTTCGTAGATGTGATTTGCTATTAGAAATTACAGTGGTTTGTTTGTTTATTTTTTAATCCTTTAGATTGTAATCAGAGAAGAACGGAGAGAATCGAATATGATGGAATTGAACAGATCGATGGAAAGATATGCCGCATTCATTATGTTCATTCATAGTTTACTCTGCATGTACGTCACTTGTGTTGTTTAGTTTAAGTTGAATGTGTTTTTTGGTACATACAAGTAAAATAATTCAAAACAAACTCATCAAGGTAATATATAAAATACTCACCTCCTCTGAAACATTTGCGATTGTTCCGCCATTGACATTTGTGGCCAATGAGATACTTCTACACTTCTGAAAGAAAGTAAATCTGATTGAAATGTGGTTTTCCTTCAAGATGAGAACACATGTTGACTCAGATTAGAGTTTACTTCAAGCGATCCATATGTTCCCCATCGTGTCATATCAGCCACATGGTGCTTGTTAATTTTCAACTCAAGTTTAAGGGGGACATTCCACAATGACCCCCTCCCTACGTCATTGTTTATAGTTTATAAAGAACGTTTTAAATTAGTATTAATCAGAGATGTGACCTTTATTTTTTTCCTTTGAAGTAGCTAAGTGCATTAATGTGCATTGCGATATGAAAGTATTTGTTACTTATTTCAATAGGACATCTCGTCATATTGCTGCAGTGATAAACCTTTCCTGATTAGATGTTGTAATGGAGTGAGTAGTAGCTTCAAGTGGATAGAAATGTTTCAAAGGCTTAACAAAATAAAGTTATGTAAATCTCGCTGTTACAAAGTAACTATCACGCATTTACGATTTTCTCATGTACTTCGTTTCGCATGTTATTTCCTCTTCACATTATCATTTTGAAGCGAGCTAGGAACCGAGCTACCGGGGCTAGGTACAGTACCGTGCTACGGCAGTGCTAACTCACGAGAAGCATGTGTTTAACCAGAAGCCAGTGTTATGTCTACACAACATATCCACTCTGATTGTTGGTTCTGCCCACAGATCTCTAAAGAAGACGGAATCGAGCATCCCATTGTTTTCAACAGCCAAAAAGTATGGTCACGAATACTAGGCCCCAGAAGTTAAAATAGCGCGTAAGGTCCGTGATGTTACGTAACATTGTTCATAAGCTTCGTTTGATGGGAACTAAAATGGCGTCCAACGACTTACCTCGCTTGGAGGCGGAAGATGCTCGATCCAGTCTTTTTTAGAGATCGGTGGTTCTGCCCTCGTTTTCTTGTTTACATTGATACTCTTTATAGACATCTTTTAGTCCAAAATTTAAGGGTTTCTCTATATTTGTAATAACTTTGTTTAATAATAAACAATGTTCAAGAGTCGGGAGACCTGAATTCTGTAAAAACCGAGAAAAGGTCGCCAGCGTGTACTCTTGTCTTGCCTATTTACACTTTACTTTCTGAAGTTCTTTGAGAGCTGTATTGATAAACTGTTGTATACAAAAACGCCGATACGATTAAATCTCAGAAAGCAATTAACGTTCTGAAATTTTGTGCGTTGTGATTGATTTGAATACTACTCATGTCCAAAAGAAACTTGAACCCGTGCTTGGCCCTTTTGAGAGTTAAAACTATTTGTTAGAAAGTTTATTCATTTGGTTATCAAGACTTCTCTCATTAAGAGAATCCCCTCATACCCATTGAGTTTAAAGAAGCTTTTTTTATCTCATTGCCTCATACCGTGACTCATAAATTACTTACGTCACAGCCTCCCTTTCAAGCAAAGTAATTATAGTGTACTTAAATCGAAAGTTAATCGGAGTGTTTTCTTATTGGTAGATATTTTTATAAATTTTCGTTTTAATTTGTTAAATAGTAAGTGGTAGTTTTAGTCCGTAGATTGTTACTGAACAAGGATGTAGAGTTCTGATCGGTGAAGTCCATGAATCGTGAATATATCGTGTTTCTATGAAGGAATATCTTTGAATCATCATTATTGTTAACCCTCAAACAATGTTGATGTAGTAGGGTGCTGAGCCTGGTACGATTTGTAGCCCACCTCAGTGAACCGGGTCAGGAAACGTGTTAAGTCAACCGTGTCATATGTTTACACTACAAATGTGAACCATGTCAAAGTCTGTCAAGGTTCCTTACACGGTTTGCAAATGATAATGTAAACAGGGTGGGTAGGCCTATTATCTTTTGTAGCTAAATATTAAGCAATGGTCTCTCAGACTTTACATTTCTCACTTGTCAACTACTACCAGTCTACGACAGTATATGTTGGGGAATTCAAACGTTTATTTTCGGGGTAATTCCTTCTAAGGTGGTAAATGCATGATAGAAAACAGGAGGTGAAAGACACCTTAAGCAAATACAGTACTGACCACGTTGTTACTACGTAGTTTATGCCGTTGCAGTCTAGCAGGGGTTTCTGCTTTAGTAACTTTATCTTTTACCAAGCGATTTCATACAAAATGACAAACAGGAATTCCCAATCAAACATAATTGGAAATAGCCTGAAGAACAAGAAAGAAGTGCGAAGAAGACATTTCATTCCATTGTTCCTTAATTTTAAAACACAAATTTTCTTTCATCAGCAGTTACTGTCATCTGAACAAAGTGATTTGCATCCGTTATGAAAATTTTGCATGTGAGGTCACGTTACCTGATGCTATATGCAGCTTTAAAATACATTACAAGAAGATCGGTGTGCACCTCATATGAACAAAATTTTTATCATTATCAGATTATCCTTTAAAAGATACCAATTTCACAACTTAAAATTGCCACCAGCACATTGTAAAGAAAGTGGTCAATTTGTCTTACCCGTTCTTGTATGGCCGTCCGTACGGTTCTCCGAATATTCCATCACCGTTAATGCTTGGAACTTTGTTGCTTTGAAATGCCCGTGATCTGTCAACTTTGTCTTCCAAGTGGTCAACATTTATGATTCTGAAAATGGCAGAAGACAAGAAATAACGTATGCTCAAGCAAAATGGCGCAATACAATTAAGAAAACAATTACAACTACAATATAAATACATATACTACAACCATACAAGCCTCAAAACTCTATCTGTTGAAAGTGTGCCATTCGCAAACTTTTATCTGAATATTTTAGTCTTTGATGGCAAAATTTTCATCGATTTTATGTCTTGAGCAATACACGGGCTGTTTCATTAATGGGCTTTAGTGATTGCCCGTTGCTTCCATTATTACTTATGATATTTTGATAGATGCTTACATTACAGCAATCATGAAGTGGTTGAATACTCAGTTGATCGAAAGATTTTTCTTTGAAATCAGTGAAGGCGTTGCTAATTGCATGCGATGCTAGAACTTTAAAGACGTCTCAGTCCTTGAGCAGGTAACCGGACAATTGCTCCCGGACAATACCCATCCATGAATTACCCCCTGGGTAACTGCCACCCAGAAAATTGCCACCCGTGCAGATTTCTCCGTGAAAATGTCCCCCGGATAATTTCCACCTAGGAGAAACTGGATGATTACGAGCTACGATAGATTTTAAATTGGCTAAAAGCAATGATAAACAAAATCGTATGATTCCTTCACTTGCTAGTTTCCATTTGCACCTCCTGCATTCCTCAGTGGATTCAAATTGTACAGCGAAGAGTTTTTTACAATACTGCAGCACAAGGAGTGGCTTCTCTTCAATTTATTTTGCTATAATGAATCGGTTTTCTACATGTATTATTAGTTTGTGTTTGCAAAGGATTCTAAGGATAATTATATTTAAGCTGCCTACAAACAAAAATGATACCTGATATGAACTAAAATTGATGAACCTCTGGGAGTTGAAGCCAGGTTCAACTTCTCCATGATAAGAAGGAATACCTGCAACTACAACTGTGGGTAAAATTTGTGAATGCTGTTACAAAATCTTGGTGAAAATGCAGGAAATGATTTCGGACACTTAATATATGAATGATATGTCCATTTATGGTATTATGTGTTGTTTACACTTCAAATTCGCCTACGAACTGTGAATCAGCAACAGTGAATTGCAGCTGAGTTAGTCCAATTTTTATAAATTATGTCCAAAATGCAATGAAAAGCAATTTTAGACTAAAAGAATCTCAATTAACCCACAATGAAGATTCGTGATATCCTACGAGACAACTGAAATGCAAACGGAGCAATTATTTTCGACATTAAATGATATCAACCCATCTCCTTCTAACCATGTATTTATTCAGATCTGTGTTCTAATAACAAGGAGGCATAATTAGTTACTCTCAATAAATCATTATTTAAGTATTCGACAATGTGTTACGACAGGAGTCATTGCTCATTTTGCATACAACACAGTAGGAAGCCTCTAGTGGGGTTGTTAAATTGCGAACCCCCCTGTTATTGTTTGATCTCAATGGCTTTCATGAATGTTTATCTAATGACATTATTTTTCCAAATGGCAAGTATAACACAATATAACAACAAAATGCAAAATAACGCCATTAATGCAATAAGACCACAGAACAACTAAAGAAGTAGTCTTGTATGGGATACAAATGTATCATTTGACAGATGTTCGCTACTTCCTTTTTGTGGTTCAAGGGGAACATATACTTACTGATGCCTTTTCTTCCAAATGACAAACACAACAATAATGAGAAGTAATGCCACTATTGAAATGCAGAATGCTGTTGCAATTCCAAGCATACCATCACCTGCATCTGCTACAACTGGCACAGGTGAATCAATAGTCCCTAGAGAAAGGAGCAGAGTCTTGCTATTAACTGGTGGGTTTGACGATTTTTAGAGAATGAGAACTAATTATGATTGGTAGCAATAAAAGGATTGCTGTGTGCTGAAATCCTAGGTGCCTAAAACTGCAAACAACTAAAACTACCAATAAAAGTCGAGTATGGAAAACCAAGAAAATGTTTGCTATCTTATTTAGAAAAGTTCAAAAAAGTCCATCAAAAATCCTGCATGCCGGCAAATTTCAACATTGATCTTTCTAGCTTATAGAATATTCCAAATAATTTTAATATATCAATGTTTCCAATGAGTTTTGATTAGGAGTTTATTCCTGGGTTAAACATCAAATTTAACTATGCGTTTGCTTTGCTACATGTACAAGAACCAAAGATTTTCAGAGAGTATTATTGTTATCCGGTAATATGAAATCAAAGTTTGTGACCTTAATGAAAATGAAGAACGGTAGACGGTTACAGACTTCGAGTTCAAAGTCCCTTTCTACATTCATTCATTTTTAGATGTTGGATTCTCCCCGTTGCGCACATATTCATTAACGTTTTGCAAATGCATTATAAAGGAGTGTTGTTACAGTGGTTAGATAGGGTTGGATGTAAAATAGAAGAGGATGTCGGAGGAAAAGGCCGAAGAAGGCAATACAAGCCACCACTGACCACCCTGGGAGCATATTTGCATCTTGTGACATGTCCAAGTCTGATTCCACGTAGTACTTACGTAACGCAAAAACAGCGATGTCCAGTATTTTCTTAACTGAACTTCCAAGTATACAGGCACTATCAAGGCCTTTCCTGGGAAGCAGCACAACTTGCAAATCACTTTACACCAGCATGTTAACTCAATAGTATAATGCAACGATAATGTCTCTTGATAAAGGTTGGGCTTACTTCTGGCAGCATCATTTATAGGAAAGGTCCTCAGTGGGTTTAGTCAACACTATAAGAATTTTTTATGTCCTTTGAACTTTTCATTAACGTAAGAAATCAGCTTACCAGTCTCCATAGGACTTGTAAAATGGCTATCCAAAGGATATTGACTGTCCAGAGTATGCCCTCGTAGTTGAAGTCTATATTTAACAAAAGTAATGACATTTTCATATTTGGAAAGTAATGATGTTAAGACTAGAATTCAGTATCAACCATTGGTTAGATTTACGGAATCCTGTGAGACACTTGGGATTTGTTTCTTAAAAACAGAGGCTGATATGCTTAAGGACACTTCGTCTATGTATGTGAAGACACTTTAAGACAGCTTGCGAGATTACTTGCGAGAGAATTGTATGCACGACAAGAAAATAATAAACAAAAGATGTTAACAGTTGTCCAGAATGGAAAGCATATAAGTGCACTACTGTCTAATCTATCTTCAGCTTCATCTATCTTGAACTTATGGCTCCCATTTCAGATCAACCTCGTTATGAATATCAGGCTGCCATCTTTTGTCTGATCTATCTTCGCTAATATATTTCAAATGTCCGATTTTATCGTTGTCTAATGACTTGCTTTCCTTAGTCTGCAGATGGTTTTTAACTTTCCCCATCTCTCTTACCTTTCCATGTTATTACCTGTTTTATGATATCCTTCAGTCGTTTATTCTACTTTTAATTCTTTTAACTTCAAGTTTTATAAATCTTTGGCACTGTTTAAGACTCGCGAGGCATGAGACCTGGGGGATACCTACAAGTTTTACCCCATCGGTAACAACAGCACCCATTTTTAAACCTTCATCAGTAACTAAAATAGCGCAATGACAAAACTGCAAAAGACACTATACAATGCCCCCCCCCTTCCCCTGAATGAATTCAAAGTTTCATTATTGATATAACGTTATCATTTTTTACTAAAGAGTGTGAGCGAAGTAGGATATTTCCCATTCAATGATATTTAGCTATTTGCAACACACGTACTTCTTGTGCTGCTAATAATGTCGTGGTCTAGTAGGAATTACCCTGCCTTCAGTTCCAGAAGGAAAAACTCAATTCCTCAAAGGGCAACTGATGAAGTCACAAAGGCAAACCGGCCTGACAGTTTACTATGCTACAATTAAAGTACCATACACATGGCCATAGTCTTAACCACTGACATTGGGGAGCAAATGGCGTGAAAACCGTATCAACGTTTATGTGCGGTATCCTTTCTTAATATATCCAAGAATTTTAGGATAGATGCCGACACCGTACTTACCTTTACAGCAAACATCCGTAATAATCAATGTGCAGACTCTCGTTCACTCTTTTACGGTAAAGATTAACTTTGGGAGGGGGGGGGGGGGGGGGGGAGCACATCATTGACCAATAACATATCAACGTAACTCCCGAGTATGAGCAACTCCTATCATCACCCTCCCACATTTAACCCCTTTGTTCCATGATAGAAAAAACTGTGATTTTGAGAAGAGAGGATTCCGTTGGTGACATGCTTTTCTATTTCTCTAATAGCTATTAAAAAAACGATTTAGTCAGGTCTAAAACAAAAGGTTTCTGTAGCATATCAAGACAATGGAGACGAGGGCAAGTGGAAGTGATAAAACAATGAGTTTAGTGAACATGGTCATTTAACCTGCTTTCATTTTGTTTCTACTCACAGTGGAAATTTCTAAGGAAGTGATTTAAATTTTGTATGCAGTCTGTACATCCACTTACAGATACAATATGTCTCCCAAACAATGCACATCTTCCTCAACAAGTATTTTTATCTCATCGACCAAGAGTTTGCTGACGGGAATTCGCGGATAATTATCGAACACAAAACGTGAGTATTACCTATACTTTTTTCCAGACTTCAGTGGACCGTTGCAGGGCTTGTCCTTCATTTCAATCCTAGAACAGTCTTTGTCAACGCCAACCGTGACAAAAAGATTACCGTTACTATCTACAGCTCTTCTTCGTCGAGTTCCATTTTTCTTCATATCCATCACCAAGGCAACATATCGCAGCAGATAGTTCTTATTGGTTTTCCCAAGAACATTAACAGTGTACCAGTAGACGGGGGGAAGTTCAGACTTCACGTTGACTGAAAGAGAAACAAATTTGTAATTGGTAAACATCGTTTATGAGTTGTTAAGGCAGTATAAGCGAAATGGTCAGGTGAGATAGACGATAGCTATCAAATTGATTTGTAAAATTAAGTCAATCAAGATGGAACTTTTCAAGGCCCTAGTAATATAAGACCGTTGAAGCTGTTTTCCAGCGATAATTTTTCTGTAATAACTTTCTGTCTTTTGTCATCAAACTTGACTGAAAGAAACGTCACTGCAATGTAAGGAGAATTTAAAGTTTGATAACCGCTTAGCCTCAACAACTAAAAAGATTACATTGGACGTAAAGTAGGGAAAGATCAACTAAAGCAACATTGTTCCTTATATAAAAACAAAAAAACTCATCCTAAAAAATGTCAAGTTTGGTGAATTTACAAGTTGAACATTGCTCTGGTTTTATCTTTCTTTTATGTCATACAATGTTTCCTCAGCAAAAATAATAAAATAGTCTACAAGTTAAGGGTGTTAATATACTCTCAATCAACAACAATAAAAAGCATTAGATATGAAATTATGTAGATGTATATTGATGTATGTCTCGTTACCCTAGAATGTGGAGACCATCACCTCGATCAAGCACATTTTTCAAGTTTCTTTTCAATTTCATGTAGAACTAACCAAACATTTAGGCCTCTATCTAAAGTTATTCAAACATTATGATAGAAAGAACTTGCTCGGAAGCCAAGTCTTTATAGGGTTAAGAGTTTATACAGGCGGGGTATGGGAGGCGCAAAGTCACATTTTGACGTGCTTTAGTAGAGCATAGCCATCGTTTCATTCAATTCAGGTCCAATCGAATCTTGAATTTGCCGAAACTGTTGAATAAGTAAGCAACAGTCATACTGAACTTGGTTTGACTTGACTCAATCATCAATATATATTATTTATTTTATTTCTATCCAGTAATGCTGGAGTAAACCTTTCAAAGAAATATCGTCAGTTGTGCAAAAAATGATGACATCGTGATAATGAGAAGGAGAAGGAGGAACAGAATAATGGTGATTATTATGGTGATGATATTGAAGAGGAGGAGAAGGAGGATGAAATTTAGGAAAAGGAAGATAATTAGGATAAGGGTGGCGATGATGATAATGATGGTGGTGATAACGATGATGAAGAAGAAGGAAAAGAAGAAGAAGAAAAGATGACGAGGATTATTATTATTATTATGATGATGATGATCATGATGTTGACGACAATTATGATGTTGATCTTCATGTTTTGATTATTACGTTAAAGTAGTACAACACCTCAGAGCAAACAGAACACCTCAGAGCCAACAGAACGACTATAGACGCCTTTGTTTGGATGATATTCTTGCACCCAGATGATGTCAATGATAAGGAGAATTATGATGATGATGATGATGATCATGATGATCATGATGATGATCATGATGATCATGATGATGACGATGACGATAATGATGATGATAATGATGATGATCATGATGATGACGATGATGATTAAAAAAGGAAGATGCTGGAAGAGAAGAAAGAGAATGGGGGTGATGATGATCATTACAATATTGTCAACAATGATGATGATGATGTCGTTTATGTAACACAATACCTCAAAGCAAACAAAACACTTACAGTCGTCCTCGTTTGGATGATATTCTTGCACCAACACCTCATAACGAGATACAGTTAATCCAGCGTATCCCTTGGTGCTTAGTGATATTGCTATAGTACTTGTTCCGACTTTACGGCTGCTTATTTGTATTGCTGGCTTTTTGGTGATGTACACTATTAATGACGTCACATTTGAAACCGCAGGTGGCTGATACGAATCCTTGGCAACTATTTGAAG